>JAOTRO020165676.1:0-12714 GCA_028566515.2 Pyracantha coccinea | reverse complement strand
CCCTATCCAAGAAGAAAAAGGTTGTCGCTTTCTTCTCATATCCAATAAACATCAGAGTATGATTCTCTTCCCTCCCTCCTATTTAAACGATTACAACCAAACCATGGCAACATTTTGTTTTTATTTTTTTATAGAGAGAAAAAGAAAAAAATGGGTGAAAGTGTGAGAGGAGGAGAGGGAAGGAGATGAAAAAAGGAGGGGAGATAATCATATTCCATAAACGTCGGACAACCTATAAATTGGAGTATTTATATTCCTTCCTCTTATATCAATTATTGAAGGTGGTGCTATCCATACACCTATTTTTATCGCTCACACACCCCTCTCAATTTTCAGCCGTCGAATCGAATGAACTGAAGATGATCAATGGATAAAAATTAACAAGAGTGTGTGAAAGGTAAAAAAAAGGTGCGTGAATAGCATTACCCTTCCTGAATGACGTGGAGATTTAGCACCATCTCACAAGGCTCAGCCCAAGCCCAAATTTCTTGGGCTTTCTGTGTCGATAAAAAAAGGGAGCCCGATCCAAATGGGTCGTTTGAGAATCCAAATTCAAAAGTGCAGCAGAGCGTTACAAGAATGCGCTGAAGAGCGGGAAGAAGAAAACAGGAAAGAAATGAGAAGACGCTGAAACGGAAACCAAAAAAAATTCCCAAAAAAACTGTTCGAACAGAAAACGAAGCAATTAATTGATTAAATAAAAAAAATTAAAAAAGAAAGAGAAAGAGGAAGAGAAGAGGAGAGTGAGTGAGTGAGTGATTAAGCGTAAACCTGTATGTAAACAATGATTTTGTTTCCTAAATAAGTTTTTGGGTTTTTGAATTCCAAGAAATAGTTTGCTCAATAAATTCAATTATCCCCCTTTCTTACAGATTCACCGTTTCTCTCTCTACCTTGGCTTTCTCTCTCTACAGACCACAGGTATGCCTTCTTCTTCTTGTTTCTCTTCTATGTATTTGAGGGGAGGATTTTGGATTCTGGGTTTTGATTTTATTCGCTGTTTAGTCTATTTTTTGATTTTTTTATTCTCCATTTATGTGTTTTTTTTACTGGGTTTACTACAATTTATGTGTTTTTGTTCTATATTTTGTCTGTTTGATTCAGGGTTTAGGAAGAATTGACGCAAAACCGAGCTCAGTAGCGTTGTAGAATTCATACAGCCAGCCCCAGTCACTGGGATAAGGTTCGGTTGTTATTGTTGTATTAGTCTGTTTAATGTTTAATTGAGGACGAAGAGAAATTGAAACCAGGGAACATGCTGCCTTTAACTTTTGAATGCATTCTGATTAAATTTGTTAAAGAATTTTATGATTGCTTTTAATTATAATTTGTTGTAATTTTCCAGACCGATGTTTGAGACCCCTTTTTCTGTTTCGTTTTTTTTTCAATGGTAATTTCGAAACGAGAAATTGAGCACCAAATTGAAGAACATAATAATGAACCGGAAAGAAAGCGAAAATCTGTTTATTTTGAAATATATTTCTGGTAATTAGATGAACTATCATGGGGAAATTTGATGGTAATCTCAGAATTGGTCATCTTTCTTTTCTGTTTTTTTTATTCGAGCGATATTCTTATATTAGTATGTGTTTTATGAATGTTAGGGTGTGAATTGAAGACTAGTGATATATCAGCCTGCTAGCATGAGTACACAAGGATCTAGTGCATATCAACAATGGAATCTAAGAGATGCTCAAAGGGGAGGCATGAGAGATTTGGACCTCAATAATCCGCCTCCTCGCGAGAACATGGCTCTGACTGGTCCATTGCGAATACAAGCTCAAGGAAGTGGACATTCTCAAGGACAAGCAACAACCGTTGCGGATCTTGTTGATGATGATGATGTTGTTGTAATATCACCAAGGAAGTTTGAAGAAGTATGATTTTAAATTTGAAGAAGTATGAATTTTATCTTTAACATTGCATCTTATACAAAAAACACTTAAAGTTGATTTCGATTGTCTTGTATGTGTGAAATAATGTAGGCGAGGAATAATGCTCGAAGAAATCACTCTCAAAGAAACGGTAGAGTCATAGAAGGTTTTTCTGAAGGTGAAAATTCTTAATGGTTCTTTTATGTGTGTTGTATTTTGCCTTGTGCTTGCAGTTCTTACATTATTCAAGCATAAAAAGTTCAGTGACAATTCACTATTTCTGTACATATATTTTAGATTTATGCTTGTTCGGTATCTTGTTTCTGATATTTGTAAATTTTTCTTTAGGGTTCATACCCACTTCCACAACAATGAGTGACGTTTGATGTACCATCCAAAGTTTGATATGTCTTATTTAAGTTTTCTTGGTTGCACTGACCTACTTATAATATCAACAGAATTGACAAATTCGTGCACCTTTAGCCAACTTGGAGATCTTGGAGCTTTCAACTGGGAGCTTTCCTTCAATTTCGATTTCATCAACAAATCAGAGGATACTGTAAGAAGCCTCCCTAAGTTATTACGATGTTATTTCCTTGATTTCTTATATATAATCCTTTTGTATCTTTATTTAGTGTAGCATATCGACTACTTGTGCTGGACATATATTATAGAAGTACAATACAAATGACAGTGAAGAATTCATCGGACTCATCCAAATTATGTTGGATGACTTCTCGTTTTTAAGAGCTCATGTTGATGTTATGAGTTCTATTAGCTAACCACCAGATTGGTTTTAAGTTTCTGGAACTAACCTTGGAAGTTTCTGATGGCAGATACCTAGCGTTTCGGTGACTCCAGTAGCGCCCCAGACCCAGAGTGTGCCCCTGCCAGAGGCACCTACTTTCACTTGTGCAATATGCATGGGTCAGTTGATTGAAGAAACGTCAACAAAGTGTGGTCACATCTTCTGCAAGGAGTGCATTGACATAGCCATAGCTACTCAACACAAATGCCCCACCTGCAGGCATAAACTTAGAAAGCGAGACACCATCAGGGTCTACCTTCCAAGTAGCAGTTAAATGGATTTTTTACCACCTAGCAGCGGAATTTTATAGGTGGTGGTGTGACTGTTCTTGTTTTTCTCAGTTTTGGTACAAAATCTCATTGATCAAAATGATTATTTTATAATTTCGCTCTCTCTCTTTCGCTAGATTTTGACTGCATCAAACTAGAAGCTCTCTCTGCATATTTGTTGATTTATTCGATCCAAATGTTTGATATTTATTGAAGGTGACCACGTTCCTAATTTAGTCTAATCCTTATAACTATCGCTTTATCTTCGCGCAGGAACAGGTCTGTATTCTTAGGCATTGCTAGTTGATCTGACAGACTCACACAGAGGTTCAGCTGCCCAAAGGTTGCGAATCTTAGGTTTCCAGTCGAAGACATTGGTTTTTCAAGTCTCCACAGTTTCCGTTTTGAGCTTTCCTTCGATAGTTGTATGGATTTATTCAGTTGTTCCGCTGCTGGGATGGTTTCGGTTTAAGATTTAGTTTCGAAAATAGGCTTAGATGTTGTTATCATTAACTTCATACATTTAATCACAGCCAGAAGAACTCAGAAGACTGCCACCAGTGGTTATGGTCTTCCAACATTTTTTGTAACAATGTAATTTGGCCGTCGGTATAAATGGAAGTTTTGACAACAAACTTTTTTTACCTGGTTTGAGCATGTTGAGACTAGACCTGTCAATGAATCCGATTTTAAATGTATACAATATCCAAGTTACTCAATTGACAATACTAGAGTATGTTTCTCCCCTATATTTTGGATGCTATAACGTTGGTATTTGAAGTCAATCACGTAATTTAAGTAATAAAATTTTCAAATTATAGTGCGTCATTAACATGGGTTATCAGCAGTAACATCCCAAATTTGACTATTTAACGACATTTAAAATTAAATGTAGCCTTTATGAAGTACTTGACGTAGTTGAAATGAATTTAGTATACACTATTTTTACCATGCGTAAAGGTGCTTAAGTTTGAATCTTCTGTGACTTGGATAAATATACACTAAATTTATCTAAATTATGAAGAATTGAATAATTTGAATCTGGAACGTAGTGGGTTGAAAAAGAATATGTATTTTTCATCCACACATCCAATAAATTTAATGAAGCCCAACTCTCTAGTAGCCGGCCCAATTCCTTTAAGCCCATAATTTGCGGCGTCCCATTTTGTTTTTCTTTTTCCCGGTTAATGTCCGCAGCTTTTCAATTTCGCAATTACTTTTCTCAAATTTTGAATTTCGCTGCTCCATTTCTGCGCACGCAGGGGGCGGGAGCGAGAGCGAGAGAGAAGAAGATGGAAGATCCAATTTCTTCTTCAGAACCCCTCGACCTTATCACCATTCAGAGGTCTCTCTCTCTCTCTCTCTCTCTCTTCTTTTTTGTTTATTTTCTGAATTATTGTGGTTTGATTTTGTAGACAAGTGAGAGAGCTGGAAGAGGTTCTCGACCAAGATGATGCCTCAGAATTAACCCCTTCAGATTCTCAAGATTTACTCAGAGACTGCGGCCTCCTCCTCCAGGTTTTCTCGAAATTTTGCCCACTTTTTCGTCCAATTTGCTACCATTCTTCGCATTTCCCTCACCCTCCATATGATTCTGCAGAGCAGACTTGAACGGATAGTGTCGGAATGTTCAGATGTCGGTCTCTTAGAGGATCAAGATTATGGTAATTAACCCTTTAATCTCTCTGTGTTTGTGTTGAATTTTAGTGGGCAATCGATTTTTGTAAGTGGGTTTGTGACATTTGATACTGTAACTTACCGCACAATGTGATTTGTCCAATTTTTCGGCAGAAGCGTACTTGGGACGTTTCGAGCAGGAGCTCAAATCTGTGCAGGCTGAGAGCACCAAGGTCTCCAATGAAATCGAGGGTCTTATTCAAACGTACGAGGAAGGTGAAGATTCGGTGTGATGTTGCACGCCAACGTTCATTGAGACTTTCTGTATGGTGTTTTCTTTGTTTTTTACTTTTTTTGACCTTTTCTTTTGTATATGCAGATTTTCATCGACTTGATATTGATCTTGCGCAGTTGAAGTGTTCATTGGATTTTGTTGCAAAAAAGGTTGGTTTCTGTGGATGAAACATTATTAATGCTTTGATTCAGTCTTTGGTTGTATGACAAGTTGTGTCAGTCCATTTGGTTGATACAAATGAGTTTGAATGGAGATCTATAATTTGTTTTTCCTTGTGAGTCTGTGGATATACATGTTGAATTGGATTACAATTATCATGCTGTATGATATTGTTATTTAGCTCTTTATTGAAATACTATGTGTAGTCCGTTTTAACCACAGTGTTCCAGTTGTGCAAAGTTCCCAGATTTCTGTGTTGTAACTTGTAGGACTTTACGCATACTGTGATATCTTGTTGATTCTCTCTTAGTCCCTTTCTTTTTCTCACTTTTTCTCGACTAATCCAGCTTATGTATATGATATCTTTCTTCTCACAATTTGCGAAATTTTGAATCTATTTGGAAATCACATATGAAGTCTCTCAAGAGAATATCTGTATCTCATTTGCAGGATCTGGAGAAAGAAAAGCAGGATACAGATGTAAATTACATTAAAAACGGGAAAGATCAGTTGGATCAAATGAAGGTGAATCCAGACAAATTCGAGGTTTCATTAATCATCTTATAATATCATTCTGTTTACGTCTAGGGTGCTTAGATTATTATACATACGGACTTTTTGCGGTTGTGTCTTGATTCTTATGTAAGGAGTTCGTTTATTTGAGAAATTTCCATTACCCTTTCACCATTTTAAGACGTTATGTGTTTAACTTGCAGGTACTCGAACTTGAAAACCAGATTGACAAGAGCAGTAAAATTTTGGAGTCTTTACAGGATTTAGAATGTGAATTTAAATGGTAACTTGCCACTCTGTCCTTGCTTACCATGCATTATATGTGGTGGTTTTATTTTATGATGATATAGTTATGAACTATTCTTTTATATCTTAGTTGATTTGTTTAATTGATGTAGGCTTGATGACACAGAAAAGATTGAGGATGAATTTACAGGTCTTAAGGTCATTTCTTTTGGGGAAAACTGTATTCGGTTGTCACTTAGGACATACATTCCAAAGCTAGAAGAACTTTTGCCCCAACAAAAAATTGCCGATGCCACTGAGCCTTCTCATGTGAATCATGAGCTACTTATTGAACTTCTGGAGGGGACTCTGGATTTAAGGAACGTTGAGGTATCACAACATGAGATTATCTCGACTTATTTTCTTCATGAGTATTGTTGTTCAATAGCGTTTAGAATTAGAGGCATTACTTTAACATCAAAGCAATTATAGGTCTTAATAATGTTAAAAAATCTCTGAGAAAGCTAATCATGCTTGATCCATTATAACGAACCTTGTAAGCATGAAATATATCTTGAGTTTTAAACTTTTAAAAAGTCAACCACTTTACTTTCACTGGTTGTTTGTGTGGTCAACATCTTTTTATTTGTTTTTGTGAAATTTTGAGGACCAATTTTTCTGCAGACATAGGATTTACAAGAGTTTCCCAGTATTCTTATCTCTCGTAAGATGTGTCCTTCCACTATACAACAATTTTGTTTATTAGGAGTTTTGCCCTAGTTTGTACATAAAAACCAGCCATCGGTTCATTGTATCACCTTTTCTACACTTTTTGAGGGTGGTATACCTGTATTTGATATAAGGGCTACATCCTGGTCGATCTTTTAAGTGAATTGCTAATGCTCTTGGGTTTAATATAGGCATTATACTATAGATCTTTTAAATGTATTGCTAATGCTCCTTAATTTGTACAGATTTTTCCAAATGACGTATACATAAATGATATTCTTGATGCTGCAAAGTCTTTGAGGTTTGTTTAGTACCTATCTTATGATTTTGTAACATATCATTGTCTCATTCTTGTTGTCATGGTTTATTTTTCTGTTGTTTCTCTTTTTGCTATTGCAATTGTTAGTGTTTCAATAATTAAATGGCATGTAGTAATTACAAATCGTATAAAGATATCTTGATGGTTAGATGGGAAAATAAAGTATCAGATATCATCATGAACAGGGTTCTCCAATTTAGGACCTGGCAGACAGCAGACTATGGAGCTGATCACGATTCACAACACACACACACACACCCTTACATTGCTGAGACATATTCTTGAACAGATTTCTCTTTCTATAGGTTTTAATTGATTTAGTCTTTGATAATATTTGTCTTAAGCGTGTTCTCTTTTCATACCACATGACTGGATAGTAGTTATTGCCTTTTCTATTTTGATATACTTGTTGCATTGACTCATGTTTATCTGCTGTACATTGAAATGAAAACATAAGGTTTATTTAAATATTTGTCTTAGTAAGTATAAATATAAGACGACCTTATATCTATATGTACTTTCCCACCAGAAGGTGAGGTTTTGTAAAACAAAATTAACCAGGATATTATTTGATACAAATCATGAAATCCACTTTGCAGTAAATCTTCATTGCAGTGGTTTGTAACAAAAGTGCAAGATAGAATTGTTCTATGCACCATGAGGCGACTAGTGGTAAAAAATGCAAATAAATCAAGGTGAGACTTCTTCCTTAACAATTTTGTCCCTGTATGTTTTAAGCTCTAAATAGTGTGCGACATAATTCAATTCAATGTTTCACTAACTTTTCATAATAATGTTATATAACAGTTATTTTGTAATGCTTTTGTTCTCGTCTCTAGTTTGTTTTCAAAGTCGAATGAGATGGGAGAGGGAGATGAGGGAGTTAATAAAGCTGTTTTAAAAATTAAAAGTGAAGAAATCCAAATTGTTTTTAGCTTTACATATGATTATATCTGTTCTTTTTTGCTCGCCTTTCTCTTTCCTTAATTAAGACTATATTACCCACAGAGTAGTAAATCTTCAAATGTTTTGACACAAACATTATTCCATGCAGACACTCGTTGGAGTACTTGGATAGAGATGAGACAATAGTGGCTCATGTGGTTGGAGAAGTTGATGCATTCATTAAGGTTCCACAAGGTTGGCCATTGCTAAGTTCTCCACTGAAACTGATATATCTCAAGAGCTCTGATCAACATTCAAAGGGAATTTCTTTAAGTTTTCTGTGCAAAGTTGAGGTCAGTGTACGCCTCCTTATCTCTCATATTAGGACCGTGTCTTTCTGGTGTATGTAAGTTTCGTCCTGGAGTTTCTTATTAAGTTATCTTCAATTTTGTTATAATATGCCACCTTTGTGTTATCTGCATCTTGGACCGCAAAGTAATCAAAACAGTAGAAATTGTGGATTCATTTTCAAGCAGGTAAAACCCAAAATGTGGAAGAAGTATGTGTTAAAAAAATGTAAACAACAAAAATAAGAAGACATGTACAACAGATAAGGTAGAATGCAGAAATGTTGAGTTCATTAGGATGAAAAACTGACAGGTCATCGTTTACAATGCTGTTGCATTTCGACTCTGGGTAAATTTGAGTAACTTCATCAAATTGAGGGGAGTTGCAACTTGCAAGCATGCCTAGTGAGATTAAACAACAACAACAACAAGGCCTTATCCCACTAAGTGGAGTTGACTGTATGAATCCTAGAATGCCGCTGAGCCCAGTGTTGTGCCTAGTCTTTCTTTAGCTTCAAGAACTTAATGTCTTTTCTTTGATTAAACTTTAGACAATTTTGGTTTTGTTTGGAATAATTGAAGCTTATATAAAAGGTATACGAAAGCATAAACTATATTTACATAAAAACAAGTTCACAGATTTCCCACAACTTTATCATATTTTTCATACGGAAGAAAGGTCGTGTATTCCTCTTATTGTCTCTACTATCGTCGTATCTATGCATTTCTCAAGTTTTACATTGTGCTGTCTAGTGTTCTTTTTTGGTTCGTAGTGTCATCTCTTTCGGTAACATGGGCAAATTCATCATGTATACGAGAAAAATTTGATTAAAATAAACAATTTTCCAACATTAATTGCTGAAATGTTCAGTTTTTTAGTATTGCCTAATAATTCTGATGGTTTTGATGATTTAGGAACTGGCGAATTCCTTGGGTGTGCAAATTCGGCAGAGCCTTTCAAGTTTTGTGGACGCAGTTGCAAAAGTACTTGTGGAGCAGATGCGCATACAACTCCATGCTGAGACTTCTCATTAATGACTTGTATTCTAATCAGACATGTAGTCAATTCTGGGACTTCAACATTTTAGTAGTCTCTGTGTCCAAATTGTCCTTTTACTTATTTGGGATAAATAGCAGAGGTGAAAAGCATACACCTTGGTGCGTGTTCGATCCTCATCGATTCTCATTCCCCCTAACAATTAACCATTTAATCCACTCATGAGATTGTTTGTCATAACAAATGTTTTAAGTAACAGAAAAAATAAATAGATATAGAAGGTAATTTGTTTTAGTTCACAGATGTTCATGCAGCTTCAACAAATAACATCACACAGGAAAGGATTTAACTATTAGTACATGAAACGTAAACAGAACCAATTGGCGAACCAACCGAGAAAAGTGAACTCCTTTATCGACGGAAATGGATGAACAACAAAACACAACAGCATTACCGTCGAAAAGCATTGCGCTCACTTGCTTCAGGCCTGCCTTGCAAATAATGTGTTCGGCGACGTACACTCTCCTCAATTGTTGAGCTTCCACCCTTCTCGGCACCATAAACACTAGTTTGAACAGCATCCAAGAAATTCCTACCACCGGAGTTGACAGCCCGTGTGGCTTCCTGGGCATCATTCTCCGCAGCCTTTTTCAGTCGTTTCCATCGTTGCTCTTCATGCAACTCAGCATCCATTTGCATCTCCTTTAGCCTTGCAGCTCGCTCTTCTTCTGAAAGTCTAGGAGCACCATTCCTACGCTTATATTGTGACTCATTCCGACCTTTCACGGAATATTTTTCTATGTCTGAACTGTCATTTTTCCCCTTGACAACCCCTTGCCCATCCTCTCTGGCAACTTTTATGGAGTGATTCTTCTCACCCCTATGTGCTCTGTCACGTGACACATCTTCAAAATCTGAATGCTTAACATGGTTCTTCTCACTTCGACGAGCTCTCCTACCCAATTCATCTTCAGAATCTGAATTCTTAACATGGTTCTTCTCACTTCGCCGTGTTTTGTAAAGTGATTCATCTTCGGAATCTGAATGATTAACACGCTTCTTCGCACTTCGATGTGCTCTGTAACGTGATTCATGTTCAAAATCTGAATGCCTAATTGGGTTCTTCTCAGTTCGACCTGCTCTGTAACGTGATTCATCTTCTGCATCTAAATGTTTAACATGGTTCTTCTCACTTCGCCGTGCTCTGTAACGTGATTCATCTGCGGAATCTGAATGCCTAACAGGGTTCTTCTCATTCCGACGTCCTCTGTCACGTGATTCATCTTCTGAATCTGAATGCTTTGCATGATTCTCACTTCTACGTACTATTTTACGGGATCCATCTTCGGAATCTGAATTTTTAGCATACTTTGATACCTTGCGATGACTACTCTTCCTCCTTTCCACTTCAACAGTGTCATTTTCTGAATCGGATGCTTGTTTGGATGATGAGTGCTTGCCGTGTTTGGATGTGTGATGGCGCTTCTTCCGAGGTTCCGTCTTGTCATCTTCTTTCTCTGAGGGCTTCTTTGCATCTACCTTTTATTGCAAAAAATAAAAATATGGTCAGCATAAACATACCAGCTCTAAATAAAATCTGGTGTTAAAACATTTCAAACATTGTAGCTTGAATGTTTCTCTTAAACAAATCATAAGCATCTGTAAAACCCTGATAAACATAGCAAAAGACTCAAAATGGGCATAGTAATCAATTGCTAGTGTTTGCTGGGGGCGAAACACATGCCCTGTGAACAGATAATCTTCTCAAGTAAAAAAATTGGAAACAACGAAGACTTGTAGACCTACCAAGAGCATAATCCAAAGGACAAAAAGGACTTCCTCTGAATAGAAGGCTGGCTATAGTGATGTAGAACCAGTATCAGATTTTAGGGTTTTGTAATTTGAAGGCAGAAAAGAGAGGTAGGAAAAGAAGAATTAGGAGGAGAAGTTCGCAGGAAGAGAATAGGCTGCTTGCTTAATCATTCAAACCAGTCTATATTGAGTTACAAAGCCCCTATTTATAATAATCTAACCTCATAGCACATTAGGACAGTAATCGTAATCCCACTTGAAAAAGTAAAGTAATCATAATCCTAGATGAAATAGTGGGGCACATGTGCAACCAATTCCACATCGAACATCAAGCGCAGAAGAATGGTGTTATATTAAACCCAATAACTCGGACACGACACGGACAATGTCACATTAAACCTGGTAACTTGGGCATGGGACTGACCCATAGGACCCACAATCAAAACCCGCTCTGATACCCTGTCAGATATATAGAGAGACGGGCCAATGGCCCACCCTAACTACCCTGATACTATCCCGACTTATCTACATATTGCTAGGTGTTGTGTTTTACCACAAAAGACCTTGATGTATTAGAGTAGAACCCATACACTTATATGTATTTATATTCTCAATTCTCTCTCTTAGGCCCTAAAACCTCTGCATCGAACCAAAATGGCATTGACGACTAAATTTTACACCTAAAGTTTTGTTGTCTGTCTTGAGAGAGGCAGAATTTTATGTAACTTGGACACTTTCAAATCATCAATTCGTTTATAATTACTTTGTCTAACATAATAACTAATATAATCTACTGTTGGTTAGAGAAGAAAAGAAAAGTAGTGGTAAAAATAAAAATTAGAACTTACAGATTTGCGAATCATGGCCATCTGGACAGGATTGTTTTTAATACGAGAAAGGGCTTCCTGCTCGCGCTGCCGGATCATAAGCAAAGGATCCGAGTGGAGCTTCCTCCAAGCATCGTTGGCAGATTGGGGCTTTTCTTCGAAGAGAGCTCCCGGCGCAGTTGGCTGCTGCTCCTGAATCAGTAGTCACAGACGAACAAAGGATCAATAGAGAACGCGACTACGTAATTGCGGTGCATTACAGAAGATAGATGCATAAATTGGGAAATTAAAGACTTGAACTATCATTATACCTTGGCGGGGGTGGCGGTAGAGGAGGAAGGCGGCTCTTCGGGCTTGGGTAAGTTAAAAGCATCGGAGCCGCCAGGGCGCCCAACGGACAATCCGGAATCGTACAAGAACTCTAATCGCTCTTGCTTTCTGCAATTAACAATCGACAGGAGTTGATTAGAGAATTAACTCGGGAAATTTAAAAAAAAAAAAAAAAACCAAAAACCCTAACCCTAAAAAGAAAACTGAAAGAAGGAAGAAAGAGAATAGAATTGCTTACGGGACGAGGCCGGCTTGCACCTGGAGAAGGCGGAACTCGGAACGCTCGCGCTCCTCGACGATCTGTTTGCGGAGCTCGTCCAACTTCTTGTCTTCGGCGTCGCGCTTCTGCTCCGCCTTCCAGACGTTCTCGATGTTCCGAAGGCTGCCTGTGTGCCATCCCTTCTTGTTCAAGAATTTCAACGCCATTCTTCTTCTGCAGAGGAGGAGCGGGCGGCGGCTGATTCAATTTCTTTGAAATTATCAAATTTCAAACTCCCACACTCGCAATTAATCTCCCTTGTTCCTCACCGTTCTCGTTGCCTTATGTGTTTTGGAGAAGATATAGATCTTTTTGTTTTTTTTTCCAGAACCCTGGTTATTAATTATTATGGTTCCAAATTTGTATTTGGCCAGGACTTTCACTGCAACAATACGTCCATCGTTGGGTAGCTTTCCTTTGTATACAGTACCAAATCCTCCTTTACCTAT
>JAOTRO020165524.1:0-12715 GCA_028566515.2 Pyracantha coccinea | reverse complement strand
GAAAATAATTTACCTACAAGTTAGAGGAATGTTATTTGATTCAAAATATATAATATAGGTGCAATATTTTTTTTAAAAAATAATTGGAACAAACTAATTTACCTACCAATGATCTGCTTGATTTTGTTTTACCATCAAGAGTTAAAATGGCTATTTCGATTTTATCTCAAGATCGTATATTCATCTCCAAAGTTTTAAGTCGTCTAGGAATGAGGTCAAGTATGAAGTATTCAAACTACCCTCTGGCTTAATAAAGAATTGTAAATGTGAGATTGTCTTGATGAATAGGGTACGTACTCTTCCTCAACCTAATGCATTTCGGGTTTAAACTCTCCTACCCTCTCCTTAATATAGCTTATAGCAGTAATATTGCAGTAATATACAAAGAAATAATATATCAATAAAAAACTAAACTATAAGTTGCATTGATATTTACAATGACCCAATGAAGCGCGACATGACAAACAAATATATATGAAGATGACATAAAGTATGGAATTGGAGTTGTGTAAGAACTAGAAAATCAAAAAAAATTTGCTTGCATAATCCACTAAAGCGTGACGTGACAAATTAAGCAAACGACAAATTATTAGCAGTTAAGATTGTGACGAAATCGTTATCATTGTTCATTTTTTCATTGAAATGATTTTTATTAGGGTTCACTCTTTGGAATTTCTGTTTGTCCCCATATTATTAGGAATTTATACATTCGATCATAATTAGTACAGCAAATTCTTAGTAGAACATGGATTCTTTTTATTTATTAGAATGCTGATTAATTAAATAATAATATCATGAAATATCTTATAAGATATTTGATATGATGATGCATTCAAATACACTGATGTAAACCTCTGAAATTTAACACACAGAGACTTCTATCTCTCTGACAGATTAATTTGCTATTTCCAATATTGTTGATAATTTGTGGTTCTTAGGTGAGGCTAATCAAGGAGGAATTTGGATATGATGATGCTTTTAACTACCACACAGAGACAGATTTTGATGCTGCTTTAAGCAAGTAATCAATACTCATATTTAGATAAATTAGCATTTATGTGATGATTTTGATGAAGCGTACATGAAGACTCATGTGAAAGGTTTCCTTATAATTTGCAGGTATTTCCCTAACGGAATTGATGTCTACCTTGACAATGTTGGCGGTGAAATGCTTGAGGCTGCTCTTAACCATGTCAACAAGCATGCAAAGATCCCTCTTTGTGGCATGATATCTGGCTACAATAAGGTAATTTAATATCATTACAATTACTACCCTTTGTCTTCTTCATACGTATAACTGTCATATACATAAAAAGACATGTTATTGGAAATTCATATATCTAGACATATATATATATATATATATATATATATATATATGCACATGTTCATCCGTTTCTCAACTGCAAAGCTGATCCATTTAATTTGGGCAGGTTTGGACTGAGAGAGAGGGGGTGAGGAATCTGCTGAATTTAATCGGAAAGGAGGTGAATATGCAAGGGTTCTTGGTGGGTTCATTCCTGCATCGTTATGGAGATTTTGCAACCGAGATGGAGAGCCACGTAAAGCAAGGCAAGATTGGTTATTCTAAGCTCAAAATCTTCCATGGAATTGAAACATTATTGGAGAGCTTAGGATCCCTTTTCACCAGCTCTAATGTTGGGAAAGTAGTAATCCAAACCAAGTGATTTTATTAAGTTGAAGTAAATCTATGTTAAGGGCATTATTAATGCTTCATGAAAAAGATTTTTTGTTTGGGAAATTGAAGTCTCCAGAATTATTTGTGAACTTTTTAAGAATTAAAAAGCGTTTGTACTAATTAGTTTCAATAAAATTATTTGCACACACGAAATTAACATACTTTGTGACACATTTGAATTGTGTCATGAAGATATCTCAGTATTCTCTTGACAAATGCAAAGTGTGATTCTGTTGGTGTGGACATAAATTGACATATTGAGTTAACTGCATACTCAATATCTGGCCTTGTGAAGGTCAAATTAATACTGCAATGAACTAACTAGACTCCTATACACTGTTGGATCTGTCAAAACAGTGCCTTCTGCATCAAGTAATTGTTGATGTGGTTTACATGAAGTTGTTGCAGGTTTGCGGGAATCCATATCTACTTTGTGAATCAAATCTTTAATGTATTTAGACTGATTCACAAGTATATTTCCATTAGATTTGTAGTGAACCTGCAATCCTAAGAAATAGATGAGTTTCCACATATCTTTGAGCTCAAACACATAAGACAATTCTTGAATAACTTGTTGAACTTTTGAAGAGTTTGATCCTGTAAGTATGATGTCATCTCAATAAAGCAATAGGATTATCATATATGTACCATCTGCTTTGACAAATAAACTTGTATCAGAAGGTGAAGCAACAAACTGTAAAGCTACTAAATAACTAGTGGACTTGGAATTCCATGCCCGTGGGGGCTTGCTTTAGACCATACAAGGATTTGATTAACTTGCACTCATATGTAGGATGCGATGCATCAACAAAACCCTGAGGTTGTTTCATAAACACCTCTTCTTGCAAATCACCATGCATAAATTCATTCTTGATGTCAAGTTGTCTAAGATCCCAATAACTTATTGTAGCTAAGGCTAGAATCATTCTAATAATCAATACCATGCTCATGTGAGAATCCATGAGCCACTAGTCTTGCTTTATATCTTGAAATACTCCCATCTGGATTCTTTTTAACCTTGTACACCCATTTACTCCCAACAATTGCCCTATTTTCTGGAGATGGAACCAAAGTTTAAGTTCCCTGTGCTCTAAGCAAGTCATATTCTTCTTGCATTGTTGTATGCCGTTGTGGCAATGTTGCAGCTTTTCTAAATGATGAAGGCTCTGAAGCATCAACAACCTCAGATAAGAAGGAAAAACCCCTAACAAATGGTTCATCCTCAGTTAATTGTAGCGAATGAAATTCAGGACATGAGACAAGTAAAGCTGCATAATTTTTTCTAGGTAATGTGCCACTCTGCAATCTAGTGGTCATAGAATTTGTGATTGACTCATTGTCTGTAGGTAAATCAATTTGTTAGAGACATGAGGTATTACCTCAAGTTGTGTGGATGAATGGACATGCAACATTGATGATATACCAGAGTGATGATGGGATGAATGAGGATGTTGTTGTAACTTTGGAGATTATACATTACCACTTGAATCACACTGTTGTGAATCTGATAACCCCTCATTACCATTTGAATTAGAAGTATAATCATTTGTCACTGATGTATTGTTTGAATCAACATTAGCCACTGTATAAATTTACTGTGAATTCTATCTATTGCTTGCTGAATTTCCAAGTGTGTCAGCCAAGTAAATTATAACATGAAACTGTGTTGTTGTCTTATGATCTTCTATAATTCTTAAAACTGACTTACACAGATGCTGAAAAGGATACATATCTTCATTATGTACCACATGCCTAGACACAATAAACTTTCTGGATTTAATATCATAACAGATAACCTCATTATACCCAGAGCAAAACCCATAAACACACATTGAAAGGCTCTGGGTTGCAGTTTATTAGCATTGAAGGGCCTGAGTAATGTATAAACAGCTGTTCCAAAGATCTTGAGATTATAAATCTCATGATTTTATCCAAAAAGAACCTGGACTTCATATCTAAAATTCTACAAGGCATTATGTTAATTAAGAAAGTTGCATGCGAACAAGAGTGATACCAAAAGGATGTAGGAATTTGTGCTTCTATATCAAAGTCAAAGCTGTCTAAGTGTTTATGCTTCCTCTCAGCAATTTCATTTTGTTGAGGGGTATGAGGACAAGACACTTGATGAGTAATTCCTTTATTTGCCAAAAAGTTCTTGAATATATTACTCATGTATTCCCCTCCACCATCAGATTGGAGCCATTTAATAGTGGCATTGAACTGATTAAACACAAAACTTTGAAACTTGATAAATATGGAAAATGTGTCTGATTTATTCATCATATGGTAAATCCATACAAACCTAGAGAAATCATCTATAAAACTGATGTAATACCTATAACTCTCTGCGGATTTCTGAGGAGAAGGACCCCAGACATCTGAATGTATCTTCTAAAACACAAATTTTGATCTCTCTTGTTTTACATGAAATGGAAGTTTACTCATCTTGCCTCGAATACAAGCAGAATATATAAAAAGAGATGAATCTATACTAACTGGTAATTGTGCACTCTGCATCATTGAACTCAATACTTCTTCTAAAGGGTGTCCCAATCTCCTATGCCATACTGAAGTCTTCACTTACTTCCCTATGAATGCAGCACGCTTTCCCAACTCTACAACAAATGAATGAGAAAACACACTGACTGATATCTTGAACAGCTCACCATCATCACTCGTTCCTTGGTACAAAATCATTCTTGTTGCCTTGTCTTGTATAAAGAAGATCAAATCATCACACACAAACCAACAACCATTATCTATGAATAACTTTTTAATTGACACCAGGTTCATAGTTATTTTGGGAACATGCAAAACATTATGCAGAATTAGTGCATTAGCTGGTGTTTTTATAATTGAAGATCCAATATGTTGAACTTGTAAATCTTCATCATTACCAACAGTAATCTTAGCATCACCATTATAAAGAACATCTTGATTGATGATATCAAGATTAGCTGTCATGTGGTGAGTGGCCCTTGTGTTCACTACCCATGTATCAATTGCAGAGAATTCATGCACATTTGGATTAGAACCAATACCATTTGATCCTTGAGCAATCATACCAGCAAATGATAGAGGTGGTGGGGGGTTGCCTTGATATGAGTAGTTGTTTCTATGATAACATTCAAATGCTATGTGGCCTATTTTTCCACAAATTTGACACACATTACCATTCCCAAATAATTGATTCTGATGGTGAGTATTTCTGTAATAGCAGTTAGAGGTAGTGTGCCATTTTCTAAAGCATATTTGACATTCTGATGAAACTGAGGACCTGTAGTTTGTATTGCCATGCCAACCAATTCATTTTCTTGAACCATTTCCAGAAAATGAACCATTTGAACCATTCCAACCAAAACCATTATGAGAACCTTTACTATTTGAACCATTACCACTTTCATGAATAGAATTCCCTGTCTTATCTCCAAAGTTAGAATAGAACCAGAAATTGTTGTTGTTACTTCCATAATACCTCATGTTGTTGTAATTGTTTCTCTGTTGTGGATGAACACACTTCCCCCATTTCCAGCATAAACAATTCCTCCATCAAAATTTAATTCTCCTTAAGATCTTTGAGTATACTTTCTTCTTGTTCATACCCTTGATAGCTTCCTTGATATCTCTGTGAATTGGAAGGCTCACCTTGAACATATATAACTGACATTGTATTTGACAGACTTGTAATCTTGGAATTAATATTTGCTTCAACACCAAGAAGTTGTGCTTGAAAATCTTTCAGAGAAATTGATGTATCTCTTGCCAGCTATACTGTTTTAATGAATTCAAAATTTGTTGGTAAATCAGACAAAACAACAGTCATAAAATCATTATATGTTATCTTTTTACCATCTGACACTAACTAATTTCTTATCCCTTTCAATCTGAGTAAAAACTTGTCCATAGAATCAACCCCTTTCTGTGCAGTATGAAATTATGTCTTCAATTGATTCACTCGCACCATCGAAACAGATGCAAACCTTTCTTGAAGACACTTTTATGCTTCTTGTGATGTCTTACAGCCAATGACATGATTCATGGCCTCATCATAAAGCGTTGCAATCAGTAAGCTTAATAGAGCTAAATCATTCTTAACCCATTCTTTGTAGGCAGTAGTAAGTTCCTTAGTGACACCACATTCAAGAGTGATGCAAAACCTTGATGGACATTGAGATTCTCCATTAAAGAACCCAAACAAATCATAACCTCTAACAGCCAATTGGAATTGATAACTCCACTTGACAAAATTGTCATCTTGAAGCTTCACAGTTATCATTCCTAGCGAACTTTCAATCTTGACATTATTAGACCCCATATGAATCAAGGACTGCAACTAATCAATTTTCACAATAAACAATCTTCAGAAAAGCAAACTTACAGTAAACAGGCTTCATAGCAACGATCTTTACAATAACCAATCTTCAAGAAAACTGTTAATTCATTTCTCAACTGAAATTCACAATTTTATTCTTCAAGAAAATTCTCACTTCTTTTGGCACAACATTCTTCTGATAATTCTTTCTTCATGAAAATCTTATTACTCTTGGCATCGGTCTTAATCAATACAAACTTCATTAAACTTCAACACAATTCTAAGGAAGACTGACATTGATCTCAAAATCCTTCAACAACTGAGCAATAATGGCTTTGGCCTCAAACAATCACACACAAAAAGCTTAGAAAACTTTTCACTATGGCAAGTTATCAAACACTTGCAATGCATAAAATTCCAAGAACATAACCTGAGAAAGTGACAATCTTGAATCGAAACCTAGATGAAGAAACTCGGATATGAGCTCCCCCAAAGAAATCTCCAGTCTTTAATCTTCAACGGAAGAAAATGGCACCAAGGATTGTCCGGGCGATTGATACCATGATAACCAAACTAGAAAACTGAAATGAATTACTAAAGCCAAAGAAATGTAGAGAGAGAGAGAGAGAGATGTTCACTAGTGAATGAAGGATATAGAATCTCGATCTTTGATTATTTTCTCAGTAGTTACAAATGAGATACAATTAGCTTTTTATAGCTCAGATGAGTCGTAAGCCACAAGCTACAGTGTTAACTAACTTTTAACAACCTCTAACAACTCTAACAAACTCTGCTGACATGGCTTGGCTGATGTGTATATGGTATTGCTACTGTGTCACTCCAACACCACACTCATTTCCTTCTGGCACATCTCTTTTAATTTCCAGCCATCGAATTGAATTAATTATTGAAGATCAATGTTCAAAAATTAACAAGAATGTATAGGAGTTGGGCGGGTGAACATTTTCATATATATATTTGGATCCCACCGGCCGGTATTGGAGAGAATTAACCATCGGATATGTCCAAATAGCATCACTCAATTTGTTGAGGTATTTTTAACATTACTAAACCGACCAGAGCAGACTTATATATATTTCATCGTATATTTAATGTCTAAAAAAGAAAAAATAATAATATTTTAATTGTTCTTTAAAATGATATAAACCACCTTCCGTTAATTAACGCCAAATTAATCAAAAAGGAGGAGGATTCAAAGGTGTCTACTAATTATAAGTTAAAAAGCATCGGGAAAAGGCAGAATATCAATATATATGAGGAAAAAACGTTAAAAAATTAGCTAGCTAGATAAGAAATATATATATATATATATATGAATGTTTGATAGGAGAAGTTGCTATAAAATTAAGAATCGAACAGGCACACAAGGTTTGTAAGGGAAGGATTCAACGGCTAGAAACGGGGTGGTGTGGAAACTGCTTTACGTTGTGCATGAGTTACACGGACAAGTATATCAATGCCACCAATCTTTTGCTCATGCAATCTCTATGTCCACAAAAAACCCCAGGCATCACAATGTGCCAATGTAGTGAACATTCATGCCTTACCCCCCCATTCCCTTAGGCCACTATTATGCTCCCACAATCCCGGCAAGCTAGCTACCGGTCCTCACCATCTTATATAGGATGTTGCAAAGAAATTGTATGAGTTGATTAACTTATTGGATTAACATAAACTACTACATTATAGTCTAGAGGCCTTCCACAGTAGGGGAATAATCAATCATAGTATAGGAAAAAAATTGGCCTTTCAATGAATACATAGAACTGTGCTCTATCAAACTCAAATTAGTGTAGCAATAATGTTATAATAGGAATTAAACTCAAGGTATTTGATTTTTAATTAGAGAAGTGATTTTTCACACAATTTGGCTTCTCACACCCTTCTTTATTTCTAACCATTAGATTGAATAAATCAAATAGAATCAAGGATCATGATTAACCATGGTTGTGTAAGAAGTTGAAAATGGTGTATGTTTATCATTTTCCTTATGTTTACAGGAACCAACCTAAATCTGAACCACTACAAAGGCGTACTTCCAGAGTGGTATATGTGAGTTTGATTCCCATTTACAAGAGAATTAAGTGCGGGGTGTGAGTTTGATTACCTTGTAGTAAAGGAATCAAAACTAGCAAGACACATTACACTCAAGACTTGGAACGCAATTTTTCCGGCCTATTGTGTGAACATGATGTTAATTTATAAAAATTAAACTCATGTGTTAGAAATACTATGAGGAGGGGAAATTGTTTGAATCCTAAACAATTCGTCACTTGCAAAATGCCTCATATATTTAATATATATAGACACATGAAATAATATATTTAAGTCAACTATGAAACGCACACCACTTGGTACTTGGAACACTGATAAGTACGTATATTTTGTTCTTTTATCGAATTCAACAATTGATCTGGTACATACATTTGAACCAAAAACTGAAAATGGTCAAGCAAAACTAGTAACGGATACAAGAGAGTCAGAGACACATATATTGTTTCCCATTGACCAATTTCTCTTCCCTTTACTCACTCACTGGTCCTACTGTGGTCAAATGGCCAATTAGTAAAACAAGTTGAAGTTTAATATTAGCTTTTCTTTTCTTGAAGCTTGTTCAAGTTTTTTTTTTTTTTTTTTTTTTGCTCAATTTTTATTTTCCTTTTTATGTTTATTTTGTGCTAATGATCATTACCAATTTATGAAGTGGAAAAGCAATTGGGATAGAACGTGAAAAATGTTTGCGTGCATATATGGTCAGTGGTCACTCCAATTCAAAAGCAGCAACTCCGATGTTTGCTCTCACATTTTCAATACTTTTTTATTACAACGTCAGTGAGGGAAGTAAGCGATGAATAGCGAAAGGAGGGTATACGTGAGCCCTTCTTTTTTCGTTTTTTTTTCTTTTTGCTAAAATACGCCAATCCTGTCCAACTTGAGATCAAAGGATGACTTGGCTCCCCATGGCTACAAAGCACACCTCTATTTTTATTATTTAGCAAATTTTCTGTGATCTTCGTGATAAAGTTGTCTACTTGTCACTTGGATTTGGATTTACTACACCACAAGCCTTCAATTTTGGCATTGCGTGTGTACGAAAACTAGGATAAAAGTTAAATCAGTGTAGATAAGAAAACCCCCCAAATAGACGAAAAAGCGTCAGAAAAATGTGAGGGCCGCAGAAACTTAAAACTCCAAAGCTTCTTTTTAGCGTACAAGTTGGGTTGGTTGAGTTCCTATTTTGATGTATACAATTTCTCCACTGGGTTCGTTTAATCCAAACAGCTAGCATTTTCTCATATTATGGAAATTAAGAAATTAATTGAAAAACACCCGATAATTATGAAAGAAAAACATAAAACAAATAAAAGTAACAAGAATCCATAAAATGGTTCTAACTCATGAAGAGCTGGTGCCATTAAAG
This sequence comes from Pyracantha coccinea, assembly GCA_028566515.2. NCBI lineage: Eukaryota > Viridiplantae > Streptophyta > Magnoliopsida > Rosales > Rosaceae > Pyracantha > Pyracantha coccinea. The sequence continues at coordinate 3,262 of JAOTRO020165524.1, read as the reverse complement.
CTGAAACTAAAACTCCAATTAAGTTAAACACTGATGATATATACAACACACGCATAACATAAGCAACCTTTTTTTTTTTTGTTTTTGAGTTTAATTACTAGACTTCAACATAAACGCTGAATAAAATAGAAGAGAAGGTTCATTAACCCTAAGACAATTTTTGTCTTCCTTACTGCTAGAATAACTAGCCCTAATTATGAAAACTCTAGCTAACTAAAAAGATAAATCCCCGCGAGACGGATTCACTATCTCTAGCATATTAACCATATGCACACTAAGCTCTAGTCCTCATCAGTACTCATATGGACATTCTCACTATCTCTAGTCTGTTGAAGCAGATGTTCTCAACATGGAGTTTTCAATTCTAGCATATGTCGGGCATGTCGTTCCAGGATAAAGATCCTAGGGAGCGCTTAACTTCAGATGCTGCCGCAGTGTTGGTCTTGACCAATGGCGTCAACGGTGCATTTTGCTATCTCTAGACTCACATTGTCACTAGCACTCACGCCTGACATCGATGCCCGGTTAGACATGCATCCCTGCGCTTACCATGACTCAGACACTGCAGGCATTGTGGAGGGAAAGTTTAGCAGGCTCAGCAAGTCATCATCCATCTCCTCTAATGGATCCTTATTTTGTGTCATGCCTGTGCAACAAAACCACAAGTTTAGATAGTATATTATATATTGGTATCAAATGATACAAAAAATATTGACTTGGTTCGTCAAATTTGTTTACTAAATTTTGTTCTCCAAACAGTTAGTGTTTCAGTTAAAATTTGAACCCACTAGATTGTCTAACAACATAAAATGCTTATATTGTCATATAGTATATTGATTTCAAGTATTGATTAAGTCGGGTTATAAATGGATTGTACAAATTCAATGTTTGCAACATAAGCATTACATTTGTCTAACAAGATAACATTACCATAACATGCATACTATTCTATTCAATTTGGTGAAGAAATTTGATAACACTGTTAAATTACCATAACATGCATAATATTCTATTCAATTTGGTGAACAATTTTGATAACACTGTTAAATTATTAATTACACTAAAACACAAAAGACATGCAAAAGTTTTAGTATTTACCAATTGATGACAGAGAGGAGCTGCCACCCCTCTGATTTTCAGCACTATTCTCGCCGCTATTCTTCAAAGTTGATTCGACCTGCACGGTGTCTTCGGCTTCCTCCTCAGCAGACTCTTCCTCCTCCTCCTCTTCCACCATAAGACCTTTCTCTTGACCGGACCACCCTGACGAACAGCTGTCGCCACTCTTTGATTTCTTATTCGATATATTCTGAGCCTCCACCAAAACATCATCCAAAAGGCCACTATTCCCTTGGGACGGCACTGGTGCAATTTCATAGTGATCTTCATTAACGGTATAGCCTGAGCCCCGCATCTGACCCTCGCTGCCGCCATTAATACTCAGCGGTGTTTGGTTGGAAGGGAGCTCTGGATTGGACCCTTGAACCAAAGGGGTTGGGTCATAAGTAGGAGGCCCCATGATCATGGAGCTGAGACTAAGATTATTGTAACCACCAAACCCTCCATGAGAATTGTACTGACCTATTAGGGTTTGGTTTGGAATGTTTCTTTGGTTGAAGAGAGCTGAAGATCCGAATGGAGAAACGGGGGACAAAGGCATAGCAAAGCCACCATTTCCATGGAATTGAGTCATGGGATTGGAGTAAAGAGAAGAAGAATTGCGGTGGTGGTTTTGAAGAAGGTAATTGTTATTAGGGTTTTGGTGGTCTGAGGTGGAGGAGAAAGTACTTGTGATGTGGTTGTAAAGAGAAAGCTGCGAGGGACTGAAACTGTTAGGTTTCCGAGGGTGAGAGGAAGAGAAGAGTGATGAGAATGAAGAAGCAGGAGACGAAGAAGAATGTCTAAGTTGGTGTTGGTGGTGGAAGGCTACAGCCGCTGCTTCTTGTTGAAGGTCATGAGGGTAAACTGGTAAACCGGCTCTCTGGCGACGCTTCATTCTAGTATTCCAGTAATTCTTTATTTCATTGTCAGTCCTGCCGGGTAACTGATGATCCATAATATGCAACAAAAAAAAAAAAGTTACAGACGAACATGAGTTTCTGAGAAAGAGAAAGTCAAACAAATTGAAAATTAAAAAAAGAAGATTATCAAATAGGAAGGTCCAAAAGAAAATTAAGGGAAATGGGGAATCTAGTCAAAAAATGAGATCAGCACCATATATATAATAAGAACACATTAAATTTTTGGCATAAACAAGAACAATGGATTCATTATTAATAAAAAAAGGATTTGAGCTATACAAACTCGGAAACTAAGATTTGTACAACAACAAAATATTGTTACAAAATGGAGTTGCAAACTCTGAGTCTCTGACTTACTTAGAAATTTAGAATTTTATAACTTGATAACAAATAGAATAAGGAAGCGAATCCTCCACTAGATCTCTGTATATTTTAGACAGATAGTCGAAGAAGACCAAAAAAGAGGAAATGAAAGCAACCCGGGGCACAATCAGGATCAAAAATGAAAAAAAAATCACACAAAAAGGTATAGTCCAAGGGACAAGAAAAAAGAAAGAAAAAATTTTATTCCATGGAGAGCAAATAAAATATAAAAATAAAAAATAAAAAAAACCAAGAAAACCAAAAGCAAATGAATGAACAACAAAATTAACCTGAGAAGCCATGCGAGCCCATTTGTTGCCGAACTTAGCGTGAAGCTCGATGATGAGTCTCTCCTCCTCAGGCGAGAGCGAACCTTTCTTGAGATTAGGCCTCAGATGGTTTGCCCATCTGAGCCTGCAGCTCTTACCGCATCTAGCCAGCCCTGAATTCTTCTGCACCGCGTTCCAGTTTCCCTCTCCGTGCTTCTTCACGTACTCTACCAAAATCGCGTCCTCTGCTCCCGTCCAGGGCCCCTTCTTGAGGCCCCGCTGGTGATGGCCGTGGTGGTGGTGGGAACCGCCTCTCTGAGCTCCTACTGCCGTTTCATGAACTCCGTCCATAACTCCGCTGTTGTTGATTATCATGACGGCTTTTAGGCCTACACCTACCCAGCTCTCTATTAGTTATATGTGAAGTTATCGGCCACCTATGTTTCTTTCTTAATTCTTTGAGTTTGGTTTTGATCAATGTGATTTCTTTATTTATGGGATGCTTGAAATGTTACTTTAAATTGGGATAGAGAAAGAGAGAGAGAGATGTGAAGGTTTGGAAGGGTTGATCTTCTCTCTCCTCTCCCAGGATGTGAGAGAGAAATGCAA
>JAOTRO020165336.1:260-12717 GCA_028566515.2 Pyracantha coccinea | reverse complement strand
GTTGAGTCTTGGTTCACCATAACTACTAGGCTTTGAATTTCATGGGTAATGTTTTGTTTTGAGTGCATACAAGCATGTTTCCGACTTTAATTGTTAATTGCATGCCATAGATGTTGCTCAAATGAACATGTTTTCACAAAATTTCCTTCAAATCGTTCAATGGTTCTTCCGAGATCAAGTCATCGTGACCCTTGGATCAACAACTTAGACATCTACATCAAATTTGAAGATTGAATAAGAGGAACACTGTAAACGGAGATTATAACCTACAAATTCAAATCCATCCAAATCTACTTTGTATAGGTGTTCTTGTTCCATTTGTTACATAATTTTTGTGTTTACAAATTTGGTACCCCCCGTGGGACATCTCTGCCTTTCATCTATGTCTTCAAATCCACAAGAAACATACATAGGATCAAGAAATGATCAAGCTATTCCCGTAGAAACTACTAAGAATAAGAACATCATTACCATAAGTAGTGGCACTTTGGGCGTCACAACCCGTAGCAAGGCAAGAGCTCTCTCTGCCGTGCCTTCCACCCCTACATCAAATCTGCCGAAGGAGCAAGAACACCCAAGACACGAGCCCATGATCACCCTAGCTCGCTAAGAACGCCAAGAGAAGAAAGTTCGAAGAGGTACTTCGAGTCATTGACTTCTGATGCCTACTCAAGCAACAACTCGTATCCCATAGCCATGCAAGTCACTACTGCTGGTGCAACAATGATAGAAGCATATTTATGCGATTAGTTAGCTAGTTTTCTTGCATTTACTTAGTTAGCTTCTACTTATTAGAGTGTTTTAAGTTATTTTCGTGCGTTACCAGGTTCGAATGGCAAAGTTTGCAAGAAATTGCATTTTAGTGCATTTTGGAGCAGTTTTGGGCCAAGAATGGATAGCTTATGAATGAAGCAAGGTGGATGGACGAATTTGAAGTCAAAAGAGGCTAGGAATGTGCAAAGAATCAGGAAGAAATTAATTCAAGTCAAGGAAGAAAAGGAATCAGCCAAAAACAAGGAGTGCTAAAAGGAAGGAACATTATCTTAACCAACCTTATCCAAACAACCTTATATTATCATAACCTTATCCTAATCCTATCCTACCTTATTTTCAGTTGCAAGGGGGCCTAAAAACCTTATTTCTAGAAAACCTTATCTATTCCTACAAAGGTGGCGCCCCAACCTTTCTAGAAGTCCAATTCATGCGACAAAACACATTGTTTCTAGAAATCCCTACAAACCTGGCACCTCTTCCCTTCTAGAATGCCTATCCCTTCCCTCCAATTCCTGCAACACCTTATTTTCCCAATTCCCTTTGGTTTCTGATTTAATTAGCCTTTTTCCTTGTGGATTTGGGTTGTGTAAATCCTTCTCAGAAATTAATTGGGCCAAACATTTTTCCTGGTGGACTTATACCTTTGTGCCGCACCTTAGGGGCCTTAATCTTTTATTTCTGCTAAGTCCAAGCCCTAATCCCTAGGGTTTACCGTGTTATACATATATATATATATACACACATTGTGCAGCAGAAAAGGAGACCATAATTCGTTCTATATCACAGAAATACCTTCAGCCACATCCATACACCACAGAGAGGAATTCAACCCTTTTTCCGCAGTTTTGGAGGAGCAGGACCTTGTGCTGCAAGCCACCTGCAACCATTGGAGTTTTTAGAGTTCTTTCTTTGTTTTGTTTCCATGTTTATTTCAGTTTGCTTTTCAATTGTTATGAACATGTGTAACTAACTTTTCTATTAGCTAGAGGTGAATTCGAAGCCATGAATATATGTTTTATATGAATTGATTACATCCAGTTATTGTTTCGTAAAACATGAATGTGATTTACTTATCTGATTGATTGAGAACTTATTTGTGTATGTTGATTGAGGGTGCACACTTAATTTGCATGCATGAATCTGATGCTAAAATATAAGGGAGTTTCACCTAATCGTTATGAACTTATATTTACAAGTAGTGGAGGTTGATAGTCACAATCGTGTTAAGTGAATCCATGGCAGGAGTATCATGCAGTTCATAGTTATGAATGCCTTGTCAATGTTTATGATTTTCACAGAACTTAATGATCTTTGATTGTATCTCTATTATGCTGTTCATGTAGGGAACTATTAAAAAGTAATTTGGTTGCCGATGCGTATTCCATCCAATTCAATGAACTTAGGAAAATCCGAAAGTTAATTTGTGCTTTGCACGATTAATTTGGGGCATTGTCATTCATGGTTTAAAGAAACAATATTGGAAATCATCTTATGTTGCATATGTTTCATGTGTGGAGAAGAATCCTCTAGCGAGCTTTTCACCATTCAATTCATTCAATTTCATTTTTATTTTGCTTTGTTTCTACTAGTTAATTGTTTTAGTTTTAAATTTGTCAAAACAATCTCCCCTTTAATTAAGTGTGTTAGTTTAGTTAGGATCTTGTTTAAATCTGTCCAATTTAGTGTTTTGAGTCTTATTAGTGTCAATTTCGTCCAAATAACTCTTTAGAGTCAGTTTTGAATCAATTTAACTTAGTTGTGTTGTTTTGAGTCTGTTTAGTGTGTTTTAAGTCATAAGAGTCTAGTTTAGTGTTTTAGAGTTTAATTTGTGTTGATTAGCATCCCTTTTAATCCCCGGATGGAACGAACCCTACTTTCATATACTACAATCATAGGGTTTTAATTTGAGTGTTAGTTAATTTCACATCATTCATATTATAAATTATTTTATAAAGATCGCCTCTGCAAAAATCCATTAAAGCTAAGATATTTTAGTCATCAAATTGTTTAAAAATAGATTAACAAAATAGTAAAAGCATTAGGAACCGTTTATGTATTTGCTACAATAAACTGACTAAATGACCTTATTTTTAATTCATATTTACAGAAATGGCCTTTACATAATGATTCATAATATGAATGGTTCTGATCATAAGTACAAAGTTGCTTGATTGACAGAGTTTGAGCAGAAGTTCATACTCATTCTTAAGTAGCTAATCATTGTTCATAAAAAAATGTGAGATACACCATGCCTTATCTGATGACAAGAGCTTGCTACTCAAATATTGTGGAGGAATGCCTTCTTAAATATCTTGTGGTCTATTTACATAATTTTGTGTTTATAATAATTGTTTATATTACAAATCAATTTGTAAAGATCATCTCTGCAAAAATCAATAAAACTAATAATGTTTAGTCAAATAATTGGACCACATATATAGAAGATTTGTTATGTTTTTACTGAATTAGTTTATCTGTTTTGTACAATTTGATAACTAATGAAAACAATCTTAGTTATAATTGATTTTTGGTAAAGTTAGTTATTATAATATGAATGTTTTGATCATAAGTACGAAGTGTTGTGAATATTCATGACGTAATTTAAAGAATTCCTCCTCAATCCTTTGAGGGTTAGGATCTAGACACATCCATTTTGTGACACATATTTTGACATGTACGAAGGTGATGGTACGATGCTAGAGGATGGGTTTTGCAAATCTATGCAAACATAAAAGTTTTTTTAGTTTGCTTTGGTATGTTGTCAATTTGTTTTGGTGACTCAAGTCGATCTGCATTCGGATTCGTTATGAAGGTGATGGTGTTCCCATTAGCCAATTTTTATGGAATTGATGTTTTATTTAAGGGATAGGATCAAGAGACAAATATTTTTGCAAATACTTTTACATTTTTTAAGTCTTTTGATTACATGACATCTAAGGGTTCTTATTTATTCATTAAATGACATAGATGCTTATGTGGATTTTAACTAATATTAAAGATAAAATAAAACTAAAAAAAATATAAAATCTAGAAAATTAAAAATATAATTAAAAAAGGAAGAAACTTTAACTGAAATTGCTTCTCCCATTCCCATTTCGATCAAGACTTGGATTCAAACTTTGAACTCTAATAAGAAAATCATTAAATGATTTTTTTTTCCAGACTTGGATTCAGACTTTGGATTCATGAAACATCATTGAACTGATGTTTTTCTTCTTCCAACCAAGGACGGATGGAGAGCCGGCTGAGATGATTCTTATTTTTTGATGGGAAAATTAAAAAAGGAAGATAATTTAACTGAAATTGGTTCTCCCATTCCCATTTTGATCAAGACTTGAATTCAGACTTTGAACCCTAATCTTACATAGGGTATTCTTAGTGTTTCATGTCAGTAAATAAGCTCCTGGTTCTCCACCTTTGGCAGTTGGTTCTGGGTTGGATGCCTATGGGTACTACTTTGGCGACAGCAGATGGGCTTGTGAAGCGAGGTGATGGAAGGGATATACCTTTTGTTTTGTCGAGAGCAATATTTGCAGGAAGTCAAATGTATGGAGCAGTAGGGACATGAGATAATTTGGCTGATTCGAATCACCTTAGGGTTTCAATTCCATCAAGCTTCCTCATCAGCAAAAAAGAAGTTTCATGATTTTTTTATTAGGGTTCAAAGTCTGAATCCAAGTCTTGATCGAAATGGGAATGAAAGAAGCAATTTCAATTAAATTATTTTCCTTTTTAATTATATTTTTGATTTTCCAGATTTTATTTTATCTTTAATATAAGTTAAAATCCACATAAGTATCCATGTCATTTAATGAATAAATAAGGACCATTTGATGTCACCTAATTAAAAGGTTTAAAAAGAGTGCAAAAGTATTTGTAAAAATATTTATTCCTTAATCCTATCCATTTATTTAAAGGAAAACTAACGAAAAGTCCAAAAAAATTTATCCTTTGATGAGAAGTCATTTTTAAAGGTATAGTGAATAGTAACAGTTAAAGGTAAAAATATGATTTTTCATTAAAAATGAATAGTACCAGAAATGTTTTGTCAACGTGACAAAAAAAAAACTAATACTATGCCTTCAGAAGACACGCTGTCTGAAATATTACTACGGGACATAACAAAAAAAACAAAAAAAAAAGATACACAAACATTCAATCCTATCGGCAATAGGTCTTCCAATGCCAAAAGAACTCGCAGGCAAGCAATGTGGGCCTCGTTAAAAAACATTCCCAAAGAAAATAAATTGGGAAACATTAGATGTCAAAAAAACAGTGTTACATATGCTACCATTACAACCCAAATTTAAGTCAACAAGAAGTCCAATCCGCATTCAGAATCTTCAAAACGTTTTCTCCAAAATTGTCTGGATAGTCATGAACCCCAACATGCCGTGTCTTCCGTCAAACGAAACTGCTTAAGCACCTTAAATATCGTACTTTTTTTTCATTAAAAAAAAAAAGCACCTTTTGTTACAAATTTGGCCATGGCCTTTCCATAATCTAGAATTAAGAATCACAATTTTTCTTCTATAATCGATCGGTATAAACATCAACAACTTCGAGTTGGATTGGATTGGTTTCTCCTTACCAAATAAGTGCTTGGGCTAAAAAAAAACCCTACCTAATGGAGAGGTAGTTGGAAGTGACAAAACCCTATACTTTTCATTACAAAACCAATAAACTCGAAAAAGATGGATTATTTTGTAAAAGACTTTTTGGGCCTATAAAAAGTGGGATTTGTGCTTGTGAAAATATCGAATAATTGGAGATGAAAAAATATCCGAGATTTTGTGAACAGTGTAGAGTCGAATTTGTTGATTCTTGGATGCGAAGATATCAAATGTGCTACATCAAACTGGCATGCCCAGTAACCCATGTGTGGTATTTGAAACGTCTTTCTAGTTATATCGCTAATATTTTAGATAAACCTCTTAAAGAATTAGAAGACCTAGTATATTGTGATATATGATTTGATCAAAATTTTATTTTTATAGATTCCGAATGAGAAACTATCATCCCATTCAATTGAATTGGGTTGCCCTGGATCTGACATGTCTCTTGGTAGGAGTAAGAGTAACATGAAACTGGCGTATTCAATACTCCCAAGTAAAAAGGGAACTGGAAAATTAGATTATTTATTAGGGCTAATTAGGAAACATAGTTATTTTGAGAGTCCACCAAATGAAATATAGCTTCCAATTCTTATAAAATTAACCAAAATTGAAGAGGAAAAATACATAATTACCCTTAAGTTAAAACTCTTTCTTCTCCTCTACCTCTGGTGTTCGTCTCTTAAAAATTCCAACTTCAAACATAATGATGTTTTTTCATTTGGATAGCTAGAAATTTCCTGCAAAATCCCAAAAATGAAACGCTATCCAATCCACCCCTGGCCAACCAAATGCCCAACACCCAGAATCCAAATTATGGTTTTTTCACTCGTAATGGATAAGTTTTTAGTCATTAAGGATATACTAGTACTTTTATATCAATTTTTAGTTATAAGTATCACAAACTTAAAAAGGTGGTTATAATTATACATGGAGTACAAATTTTGGTTTTTTTCTTTCTTTCAAATATCCTGGATGAATTCAAATTTTAGACTCAACACTTATTTTATAGTGAGAAACCGAGAAAAACCTGTCTGGTCCAATTCCACGCTCCCGACGAAGCATCCCCACTCTAATCGCCTGGAGAACATACTAGACTAATTTTGAGAGGAAAGGGAAACATGGCCGAAAAAACACAACGAAAAAGACAATGAAAAGAAGAAGAAACTGCCAGAGACCCAGCCAGAGCTAGAGTCGGCGACAATGAACATTGACGAAATTGTTCCAAGCAGAGAGAAATGCACTCACAAAGGAGAGGAGAGTTACGTGATGATCACTTTTTTTGGTATAATATATTCAGCTACTAGTCTTTCTAGAAATAAAATATACATAAATTCGTATAAACCAAGCTAGTTTCATGCCTTATTTTCAATAATTTTTAACATAAAAATATAAACATACAAACTGCAACCAAAAGAAATCATATTATCACAATTTCACCCATGCCAACTGCGAAAATCCAAAAAATAAAAAATAAAAAATAAAAAAATGCAAATTGGGGATTTAGACTGAAATGTAAATATGCATCGAACAGTACAAGAAGTTTAACATGATGATATATAAACAATTAAATGGAAAAAGATGGATGAAAGAGAAAAGAGAAATACAACCGATGAAAGACAAAGGGAAAATAAAAAATCATTGAATAATGTTTTTAGCCATATTCGGTGTCATATTTTCTCTTTGTATCGATGCCTCTTGCTATTCGGAACATTGCAAAGCATCTATACCTGAAACAATCAGTGTTCAGTTTCATAAAGTTGGCAGGAGGAGCCTTTGAGTTCATCAACACATTATGCTTTGATATTCAAGGGAAGTAGTACCAATGTCAACAAGCACTAGTCCATTCACGAATGGCATATATATTAGCTATTTACCTCAAATACAATGACAAGATTTGTATAAAAAAAACTTGCAATCCAAGGGAAGACGTTTTCTCGTCAAATCCTAATCAAGCATGGCCGTGTAGTAGAGATAAGCCCTGCAGGGGCGACCTGAGAACACGTGGAAGGCGAAGAACACCAATGAATTGGGGTTCTGATGATCCTCCATGTATGTGATCTCAGGTCACTCCCGTAGGACTCCTCTACCCTTTTGACATATGGCGTATGCGGACCGCTTGGTGATACCACAAGTGATATCCCTTGGGTTTTATATCCCCGGCTGAACGGAGTACTTCACTCAATTGTACTTGTACTACACCGCAGTACATGTTAGGATTTCAGGGGTCAGTACAACTTTGTACTGCTTAAATGCATGTCTATTTGTACTATATAGCTCTCTAACTCTAAATCTGCCCACAATCATTGGATATTTCACATAAAGATATTCGATGGTTGTAATTCACCCAAATTTCTGTTATGTAATTCTTCTTTATTATTTTTTTAATAAAAAATCGATAATATATTAGTCATTTTTTTTTATATTTTAACGTGTTGTATGAAAAAGGAAAAAAGCAATAGATATCATTTCCTTTGATATGAGAGGAGCAATAACTGTTCCAAAGTTATATTTTTGTTGTGAAATTGAGGATATGACTGCAGTGAAATATAAAGGAAATAAATTCAATATTTACGAAGTTCGACAAGTATGTCTACGTTCTCGGGGCAACAGTACTACTTTCCCTGATTATCTGTAACAATAAGAGTACAAAGATACTTCTCACTATTTTTCTCTCTATCTCTCTAGCCATTCCTTTCTCTCCTTTATTTCTTTTCTTTCTTCCATATCTTCTCTTCTACTCCTTGTGCTACTTCTCTTAGTTTTATAGGAAGATGATCAACCATCTTTTTCTTCATTTCGCCTCCCATTTTCATTAGTCAATAATATTAAATATAAAAGCTAGGTGATGAACCTACCAACCACGACTTGATGTCCAAAGCCTTCAAGTGGGTACTATTTCTATAGAGGGCATTCACACTACTTTTACAACACTCCGCATTGGATGCCCATACGTCATATCGGTTGCCACATTAAAACTTTGCTTCATCGAGCGTTGTTAGATTACTTTATTTCCATAGGTAAATATAAATCCTTTATGTGAGCGATCTATATGTTGGCTAGAGAGATATTCAGATTTTGCTTACCTAGTAAGACGATAGCTTTTGGTGAGTTCTTTGGAATAGAATAAGCATATAATTTCCTGGAGATAGCAATGGATAAACTTTATTTCATTTCAATACCCATTTTTTAATATTGTGCTCCACAGGAAATGTAATAACTGATTCACTGTATTTTGCTAAAATGTGGTACTTCTGTACTAAATATCAATTTACCATTTCCCTCATGAGAATGAATGATCTTTCTTAGTGCCTAAAAATTAACTAACCATTTGAGTGTTCAACTCATGATCTTCAAACCACATGGTTTTTAATACCATAAACCTTTTGGTGGATAAGAATTTGTTTTTGGCATATTGTTCGATCTGCAGCTTAAGACAATATTCATTTTGACACTTTATAATTTTTCTAGACTCTTCAGGAGTCCCAATCTAATATCAAATCTTGCAAGAGATTTAGTATGTTGCAACAATATCATAATGAAAGTACTCACTAAGGCAATTGATACCATCCATTGATATTGAGTGCATAATTTGTGCTTTATATTTTTAGGGCTTACTTTAAGCAATTTGAATCCTTCATGGATTTCCTACTCTTCATGACACATTCTTATTTGAAATTTGTACATAGCAATTTGTTTCTACGTATACTTGAGGGAATACTTATGAAGATATGCTTCCAGCATTCCATAAGCCTTCATATCATATATAATTCTCCAGTGAAATGAACAATTTTCACAATGGGAAATCATGTTTATAGGAGTATATCACAATTTCAAGTTTCAACTAGGAATCATGTGTTCTATCGTGTGAGTGTACTTCACTGTATTACAAATGCCCATATGTAACCTTCTGGGTTCAACATCATTTAGTGATTTGTACTATAGGTCCATTTTTACACGTGTATACTAAATTGTATTGGAATTGCCTCCTTCCATTTTGGCCAATAATTTTTTTCTTTTCGTCGACGAACAAAAGAAAGCACCTCAATATCAACACAACTCGTTAATGAATCTAGTAGCTACTGTAAAAACCAAAATTAACATTGGTTATCATCAATTTGTGATCTCATAATTCTCATGTCCATGTGCATGCATATTTCATTACTTTGGATAGCCTTGCCTCTTCAGGGGCTTTACATTGTTTCTTTTAAGACAATCATCTCTTATCAGATGAATTGTTTGGAAATTTTGGATCATAATCTCATCTAGAGCATTATAGAGCTTGAATTTTTAATCTCCACTTCCGAGGGGTTGAATCATTGGAACCTATACTTCTATCATGCTTCATGCATGAAATATATTAAAATTGCCATGTCCATGGATTATCCTTTGAGGATTGAATCCATGCAGCAACTGTCATGCTTCGGGCGTGCAACAGTTTAGTAGTGCCAAGTCCATGGATAGTTTTATTGAGACTTTAATCCATGTGGCATCATTATAACTTGTTAATGCATTTGGTAATTAAAAGTAATTGTGAAGATTATATTACCTTTTCTATATCATTTTAATGATACAGACTAATGAGATAGAATAATAGCTGTAGTAGTTCTTGTCATTTGGCCGTCATAGACTCAGGTAAAGTTTGCTGGGTATGTGAGTAGGATTCCCATCATTGATTTGGTCTTCCATTCACTTAGTCAGCTACTCATTCTCTCCTTTTTGAACTTATAGGGTTCAAAGTTGATCCTTTAGCTTCAGCTTTCTATATAACAAAAGTGGTGCGCAACCTTTGCCTTTGAATGATCTTTTAAAACATCATTTCTCGATGACTCATCCATGCTTGGCAACTTCAATATAAAGATCCAACATCGTACTAACTATTCTACGGCATTGGTGACTTGAAACTTGGTTCCAACAATAATTGAAGATGAAAACTTGGGAGCAATGCAAGGTAAAAAATCAGGCAAAAGTACCAGGCAATCAATTTTAGACAGAAAGTTTGATTTCAGATTCCGACATATTGTTCTCTTTCTCCTTGTCTTGCAGGCAAGAGCAAGGGCAAAGGAAAAGACAGGGAAAAAGTATGATATGAGATACTTTTGCTTTCGACCTTGGTAATATGAGATTGTTTTGCTCTTGAGGAAAAATAAGAGAAGAATTTGATGATGATGATGTAAAACTTCTCAATCAAAAATATTTTTTGCTGAAGAAATGAGTTGGACATTTTGATGGACTTGGTTGAAGAGGTGTTCTCAGAGATAAGGAAGGCTAAGTACTTTAAGAAGCTTGGTTGAAGATACATTCTCGGCAAGGAAGAAGAGTTAGGCATTTTTGAAGGTATGCCTTGCCATAGAGGATGGAGATCAACATATATAGGGATCACCCAATAGCAGGTGGTTGTGCTGTTGGGACCTTGTCAACCACCCTTATCAGCAACAATGTTGCGATTGGAACAATGTAGATTCACGCTTTTCAACTTTGTCAAGATATAATTTGACAGAGTTTTCCTTGATATCCAGAAAGATGAGTTATGTCTGAAAAGTGCCTACGAACTTTATTCAGAAAAATCCAGGCTTTTGAAATTCGAAGAGCAGTGTCTCTTCGATTTTTGAACAAATGTTGTGTTCGTCTTCTTTCATAGAGGCATCAATTGTATCCAAAACAAGCTTGAAAAGTTGCCCGCTTATTGAAATTGCCTATATTGCGCTTTTGAGATTTCAATTTATCTGATTTCCTTTCTTTCATCATTTCTAAAAATGGCTTGCCCATCTGAACATTGTTTTGATTTGAATGTTGTGGAAGATGCAGACGTTCCTTTTCAGGATAATATCTGGCACCCATCCTTCTTATCCTCTAATGGTCCTCTTACGGTTGGAGGCTTTGTGATGAAGAATGATATAATCACCACAATAGTAGCTAGGAACCTTCTCACTCCCAAAGATAAAAGAATACTTTCAAAAATGTTTGATGAATTGACTGTTCAGGACTTTTTGGCTCTCAGTGTTAAGATTGCGAGTTCTGTATCCAACATGAGCCAACGTCTATTTTCTTGAACTCGCCAAGGTGAATTAACGGCTAAGGTGGCAAGTCTTAGACAAAAGATTAAAGGACTCCAAAATGAGAATAGAGAACTATACATACTTGCAAATAATTACTCGACGATCATGAAGAAAAAGCTCGACCAGCTCCAGGAATTTGAAAGTCAAATTCAAAGTAACCACCAGAGGTTCATGGCTTTATTCCGAAGGCACCCGTTGCCTCCACCCTTCTGGGGTTCTGCCAAGCACTAAGGCTTCACACGATCAACCTTTGTGAAATATCTTTGTTTTTTAGTTGTTGTAGTTGTAACTCATGTATATGCAATTATGCATGTCTATGGATAAAAAAGTTCCCTCTTCTAGTTTTATACATGACTTTTATACATGCCTGAAACTTCTAGTTCAGTTTGTTAGATATAGGATTCTATGGATTCTATGGAAACTTTTGGTTCCATTGATATCAATCAATGTCGATGGTAACGAAATTGAGCTTTGCTATGTTCATCATTTTCTTACTCCAAAAAGGAAGAAATTTAGGTATGACGGAACTTGCGATAATTAATTCATACCATATAAACACATGTCCACACAAAAGTGTTAGAACTTCAAGTTCTTAACATTAATTATATTTTGAACTTCATGTTGAAACATTATTCATATGTACTCGAAATTTAATCTCAATATCGACATCATTAGAACCTTTAGGTTCATATTTTTGGAATTCATGGCCATACTTAATCTGTACATGGATTAAGGAACTTGTGGTCCTTATTTACATAAATCAAGGAATTTCTAGCCTTCATTTATTAGTATGTGGACTGAGGTGCTTTATGGCCGTAATTTTTAATTTAATTGAAGGAAACATTGTTCTCTCAATTGATTCAAAAACTTCATGTTTTAATTTTAATCAAGGAACTTCGGGTCCGATCTTTTTTATATGATGGCGATCAAGGAACTTTAGGTCCGATTTTTATATGATGGAACTTCAAGTTCTAATTTGATCAAGGAACTTCAGGTCCTGTATACTCATCA
>JAOTRO020165104.1:0-12729 GCA_028566515.2 Pyracantha coccinea | reverse complement strand
TTCTTTTGATTCTCATTCTTTTCCCCTTCTTCATCACTATCGCTGAACATAATCTCTTGAATCCTCAAAAAATCTCGTAAAACTCTTGGTAAGAAGCACAATGGGTAGCGGTCGCCAAAGAACGCCACTTCTTCTTATTACCTAGTCTTAAAATGACGTAACTTCTCAACTGGATTAGCAGCAACATCCGAATGGTAATGAGACAAGTCAATAAATCTTCTATAATACTCATTCGCCGTCATCTTTCCTTGTCTCAAATTTATAAACTCTTGCTTCTTACCATCCGTATATGCCGAAGGAATAAATCTTTTCTTAAACAACTCTTTAAACAACTTCCAAACAGTTGTTTCCTCCAGTAACATCGGGTAAAACTCCTGTCTCCACCAGGATACAGATTCAATACTCAGAAACTAGGTAGTCGTCTCGACCCATCTTTCAAGAAGAAGATTCCCTTGACTTTGCATCACTCGAAAGGTCTTTTCGACAAGATTGAGCCATCGCTCTGCTCCCTCAAGTTCTTTATTTTCCATAAAATGATTCAGCTTCCACTTATAAACAGTCTTAAGAGGAGTCATTTGGGGAAGACTGATAATATACTGAATCACATTAGCAATAACTTCCCCTAACTGAGCTATATCGGGGGAAACTAGGCTCATCTAAACGACGTGGCTCTCTCAAGATGTCGAGGACTGCAACCTAGGCTTTGATACCAAACTGACACACCCCGACCGAAGTCGAGACGTGTTGGCCGTCACGTGAGCGTGACGTAGCCTTGTGCGCAAAGCGAAAGCGATAAAGAGTAAGGAAAAACGAATAATTTAAAACCAAACAACTAGCGATCCTAGATAAGAAAGGATGCTAGTGCGAATCTAAGTGTATAAATACACATTCAGAGTGAAAGAACGTCTAGTTGCAGTCAAGTAGGACAATTACTAAGATACAACACCCGGAAGTGAATCCTACATTTACGAATTCTGTCAGAACACCCATTGAGATCCTCATAAGCCACCAACGAACACTACAATATACCTGGAGGGGCAAAAAACAAAGTTGAGTGGGTCAGTAAAAAAAATCTTTTCAAAAACAATTCATTTCTCAAACGTTATAACCCCTCTCTGTAAAACCTGTAAAGTTTCCCAAAAATAAAGTATATACTCGTATACCAAGATATCTCAAAATCATGCCAATAAAACATATGTATGCCATGCCAAAGTATCTCAACTGAATGCTCATCAAAACTCTGTGGATGTGAATGTATGTCAGGTAATCAAAGTAGCCCTTGGCTGAAAATATAGCTCATAATCAATCTCATCGTATCATGTTTGCTGCATATAAATCATCACTTCCTCTAAAGGTCTCTGCTCAACATCACTGAATATAGAATAAATATGCTCTAGTGCTACAATCATGTGAAAATTGTGTGAATGAACACAGGTCGCCTACGAGTCGAACCTACTTATAGTGGTTTATACGACAGGATTGTGCACCTAACTTGGATCCAAGGTGAGCATGCGGTGCGGGATGTGAACATCATGTGAAAGACTATGCCCCTAACTCTGGGTGGGAGCACTAATATAAATGTACAGATTTATGAGCTCTTATCACATCACATCACATCATTCTCAACTTTTATTTAACCACACAGAATCTTACCTGAACTTACCTGAGCGTCCACAGCACCAACAATCATGCGCATACAATTCATGATGTATAATAAAATAAATAGATAGTTTGCATGGCATTTCAAAACATTTAAACATTCAATTCATTTTCTGGGAAAATAGCAATATATAGGTATATACGGAAAAAAACTGCCCACTCACTGATATGTCGACGGGTCGTAACCCTCGTGCCTAGCCTGGCTACGCTCGTCCTCAGGATACGTCTCACCTATAAGAGAATTTACTGAAATAACGTTATTTAAGCACACATACGGAACTTCGGAAATAACTTCTCAAACATAGCTCAATTTTGATATTTGGATATACCAACGTGACCTACACGATGTCACGAACCCGTACAAATTTTTAGAAAGATTTTCTATGGACTCACGGGCCCCCACGCGCCGGGGAGGGCATGGCACCACGCGCCCCCACACGCGTCATCTCCTACCTCCAGTCGCCGGAGTTGTTACACCGGCGACCACTGTGTCGCCGGTTTCTGGGGAATTTTCAAAACGCCATAACTTCTCCATTTTTGCACCATTTTTTATGAACTTTATACCAAAATGAAGATCTCACCAAGACGAACACAATCGTACCTGTCTTGACCCCTAACTAGCCGGGGATTCGCCGGAAAAAGCCTATATAATCAGGCCAAAAAGTGAACTTGTCGATCTCGGTCTCCCGATGTCCAAAACCTTCCAACGAACCACTCCTAGACTCCTTAGGACCTCCACAAGCTCGCTATGAACCCATAAATCCCTAAAAATCACGCATGAAAATTTGCATGAACAATGCATGAATAGTAGCTCTCGGGTTCGACGTGAAATCGAAGGAAATCTTACCTGAAACTGGTATAGATATGATCGTGGAGTCCTCACGAGCACAATGGTACCATTTTTAGCTTCGATCCGTTGAGATTTGGCTATCCTTGGTCTCGTCCGTACGGTTTCGAAGGGAAGAGAGAGAGAAAGTTTGCGACGGAGAGAGGGAGAGACAGTCTGAGGGAGAAAGAGAGAGATGAAGTGTATGTGTGTTTGTGTGGTCTAACATGCCACATTACCCAAAACAACTATAGTTTGAGTTCCAAAAGTCCAAACACTCAAAATGTAATAATTTGGACTTTAACTTACAACACATACACATACCCTAACGTCAACGATCAAGGGCAATTTCGTCTTTTCACAATCCTCTTTTGGGACGGGTTGTGACACAATATGTAATATAACACCATATTGTTATAATTTCAATCTTTTTCAAGGATTCAAGTAAAAACTCCTTAAATTTATCACACAATGTGATCAGGTTCAAAGTCCTAGTTTATGTGAGCCTTGGTTGTGATAATAGTTTTGGTCAAAAAATGATTGACCAAGATAATTCCAAGTATTGTCAGATCATACCGATGAGTTGCAGTTTTAGTAGGATTATAACACTCGGCAAACTTGAACATCAAGTACCTTGTCACTATAAATGTATGAGGCCTTGCAACGTAGAAGATATCTTCAACTGAAAAAACACATCAATGCTCTACGCGAAACTCTTCACAATTCTTTGTGAAAAAAATATTAACTGTTTTACTAACAGTCAGCTAGTGTTTGAAATTTCTTCGATACGGTTGATATTTTCGTGAAAATATAAAAAAAAATCATAGAAAAATATAGAAAAAGGGGGTGGGGGTGAAGTCTAAAATTCACTCTATATAGGAAAAACTCTTAAAATTTGATAGATTTCAACAATATTTCCGACATATCAATTAAATATCATAAAAACTCTTACATTTCGTTTAAACTAGTTTGACATTCCCTAAAGTTTCATTTTAAATTTCTACGTTTTAGAGATGATTTTCATCATTTCCATCGAAAGAAATCGATATCGGTATATCTATTGATATTTCCACATATACTAATATTTTAAACACTCAATCAGCACAAATACCATTTGGTTAAACAGATTTAGGTTGACTGCCGGTGCAAATTCAATCTGATTAAATAGGTTTGGGTAGCGAAGGTGTTAATCTGGTAAGACAACACTGGAGTTGTAAAATCAATTTGGCTCAGGCGTCTTGATAGTTTGGTTAAACAACTAGTTTCTTAACCTTTGCTTGTTATTTATCTCAAGTCTCTGCTAGCAAGGAGTCTTTGATTCCATTGCTGAAGAAAGTCACTTAATTAGCTTTCTCGGCAAATTGAAGTGTTCTATGGATGATCAGATATTCCCAAGTTACATTCAAAGTTCAGCATTTAGATGGCCAAACCACTTTGTTCATAAATACACTCATATCTTTTGAGTAACTTTGCCCCATATATATTCGATAGACCTATATTTTCACCAATATATTTGAGTCCGCCGAACCTGGTGTATAGGATTTAGAACTTCACAGTGATCTGCATAGCATTGTTGACATGTTTAAGAACCCAGGCCGAGAGTGTTTTTTCCGCGGCTGAGGTTGCCTAATTCAAAAGTCAGAAGAACATTCCATCACATCACCACTAAGAGGTATTTGCTAGGAGAGCTCGGTAGCGAATTGGCATGCCCGCATTAATATTTAAGGAACATAAGAATGTAATTAACTCTTTGTATTCGGCCTCCACATCACATAAGCTGTGTAGCTTTCTGAGGTCAACAGGTATGTAATGCCGAATTTTATTTTGATAATTGTTCCTAGCTAAAAGCAAAATATTTATTGTAAGTAGTCTTATATATATATATATATATATGCATGTTTCATACAATTGGATCTTGGTTTTTTTAATTGTTCGATTATAGTGTTGCCTCTGCGACTAGAACGGACTACAATTTTTTTTTTTTTTTTAACAGAGACAACACCATAATCGAACAATCAAAAAACCCAAGATCAAGTTGATCAAACCTTATGGGTAAAATTCAAACATCTATATTCCACAACGATGAAATTATAAAAAACAAAAAGTATCTTCGGCCACAGATTGAGTTATTATCTGCATCCTCCACCACGTGTCAAAGACACAAATGCTCCTCTGGAAACCTCGTGCAACCCAGTGTTGAACCCCAAGCAACCCAAGAGCCCATGCTTGTAAGGTAAGAAGGTCTTCCTCCTCATCTCCTCCGTAACCGCCCGGTTCGCCGTATAATGCAACTCGTGCGGCGAAACCGGTCCTTTCCTCCTAGAGCTCACCGACCCCACGCTGTCGGTGGACCGGAAACTCGAGTTCTTCACGTCCTGCGCAACACTACTACTGTTCATCTTGGGCGACAACATGGCATACTTCCTCGAATGGTCTTTGCCCGTTGTGGCTCGGCCTTCTGATGCACTCCGAAACAGCAATAAATCTTTCAATTTCCATTTTCTGTTCCCTTTCGATGAGAACGAGATCGCTGATAAAAATGAAGCGTACGCTGAAGTAGAGGCCTTATTAGAGTTGATTGTTGTTGAAGAAATTGCGTTGTCTTCTTGGGTGTCGAACATGATGTCTGACACCCTCAAGGGAGACAAAGATCTACTTCCCCTATTACGAATGGAAGCAGATCTTTCCCTCCCTCGTTTTTCCTCTGGATTTTCGTGTTCATCCTTTCGCGTCTCATCCATCGCGACCGCGAAAGGATCATCAGTACGATGTTCCTTTTTGTGATGCCACGGGGATAGAACTTCTTTGACTAGTTTCCTTCCTTCGGAAAGTCTTGACGCTCTTGGCGACGGTGACCTCGGTGAAGAACTAAGGGGACCTTGATAACGTACTCCTCCTTTGCTCCCAACCTGTAAGCGAGGCGGCAGCTTTAGAGGCCTGATCTTGCCGCCATCGAAGAGCTCGTCGGCCGGCAAAGAAGTCTTTTCCAATTGACCACTAAAGTCAAACTCAAAATCCTCCTCATGATGATGCTTCTGATCATTACTAAAGCTACCTCTTGATTTCGGAATTCCGGGTTTTTCTTCCCACTCAAAAGGGACTGTGGAGGCTGAAAGTATAGGGTTAGTGTCCATGGAGAGGTCATTGAAGTGGCTGTAGAAGGCAGAGGCCCGGGTGGGACTGGTGGGTGCGCTAAAGTAGTAGTTGCCGAATCGGGTGGGGCTAGAAGGAGCAGTCATGTAAGGGGAGGAGCAGGCGCTGCTGTCGAAGTTGAAGTCCACCGGAGGAACTGGAAGAGCCACGTGCATCTCCATGGCTGGAGTTTAATTAATTAACTTGAGCTTGTTTTGTACAAGGTTGGAGAATAGTGAGAGAGGAATGGATATATAGGAGTTTAGAGGTAGAAAGAGCAAAGAGGTAGAGAGGAAGGAGAGGAGAAAGAGAGGATAGTTTTGATCAGTCTCTATAGACACGATTGGTCATACACGCCAACCTCAATATAAATAATATACTTCCCCATCTGTATCATTTATTATTCTAATTTTCTTTAGTCGATCTCCCAGAGAAATTTTTTTAGAACACAGATGATACATCACGTGTTTTTATGTAAGTAGTGAGAAATTTTATTTTTTAAGTTATTAACTTTTGGGTGATTTAGATTTTGGCCCTTACAACTTATTATTTCTAGATAAAAACCCATATATCTTTAAAGATCCAATTTAAGCTCAAATTTAAAATTTGCAAACATATGGGAACACTATTGACCTATTAATACAATTTATTTACACTCATGCCACTCATACTTTATGGTCCATTTTCCAAGTTCCTAAATTTATGCCAAATTAAAAGTAGTAGAAAAAGTGAAATAAAATGTCAAAAGTGTTTGCATTAACCGTATCCATGTCAAACTAGAAAAGTAGTTTTTTTTTTCGTGATATATTTTGTAGCAATTTTACCCATATTAATTGGTAGGTAAATTAGTTTGTTCCAATTATTTAAAAAAAATAAAAATACTACACCTATATTATATATTTTGAATCAAATAACATTCCTCTAACTTGTAGGTAAATTATTTTCTATGTATTGTTATATATGTTAGACACGTTTTGTTGTTGTATAAACATGAGTGGAACATAATATTGTTGATTTTATACATCAAACTGCATTTCTTTTGTTATAGGTAAATTATTTTCCATGTACAAGTACTTATGTTAGGCACGTTTTGTTGTTGGTACATACAATATTTTGTATCATTGTAAAGAAAGATATTACATTACACCCATGGTATAATTGTTGTAGGTAAATTATTGGAAATTAATTTGTAGTTAGGTAATGAACATTTTGCATCATTGGAAATGAACATTTCAAATAGTAGGTAGGTAAATTAATTTGTTCTAATTATATAAAAAAAATTACACTACACGTAGTTATATTTAATTTTTCCAATTATTAAAAAAAATTTATACTACACCCAACCAAATAACATTTCTCTAATGATTGTCCTGCTCTTCTGTGTCCCTTCATGTGAGGGTTTTGTTTTTCTCTCAGTTTCTCAGGTAGTCGCCTAGTGTTTCTGGTGATTTTGTCCTGCTCTTCTGCATGACCTTTCAGTGGCGGGCTACAGTTTGGAGTGGAGTGCTTTCATTTGAAAGTGTGATTCTTTATCTGCTGCGAAAGATGGATGATGTGGTTCATTCATTCGCATCCCGGTTTGGTTTGATTGAGGAGGAGGATTGTGAGGTGGTGGTGCGGTCTGATTCTCAAGTTCGAGTTACAGATTTTCTTATGGTGGCCAAGTTGCTGGCTCATAAGAACTATAATAAGGAGGCGTTTATTATGGAGTTCTTATGACCTTCTTCAGGAATTTATGGAGTTCTAAATCTTGTGTTTCGATCCAGTCTCTAAGCGGTGATCGGTTCCTCTTCTCTTTCAATCTGAGAACGATAGGAACTTCGTTCGTAACGGGGGTCCGTGGAGTTTTAAAAAGATGCTGTTACTGTCGGATGTGGTTAAGCCTTCAAAGTATTCATCTTGCCTCCCAGGCCTTCTGGGTTCCAGCTTTTGGTTTACCAATCAATTATATGACTGTGGAGATGGGTAAAATAATTGGTCAAAGTCTTGGTTCTGTGTTGAAGGTTGATCACAATAGACATGGTGATTGTTTGGGTGATTTTATTCGTGTTTGGGTTGTTCTGGATGTTTTTCATCCGCTTCGTCGGCTCCTCAAAGTTTGTCTTCCTAATGGGTCGCGAGTCGATGTGGAATTGTTATATGAACGGCTCCCCGCCTATTGTTTTTTGTGTAGATGTTTTAACCATGTGGGGCTTGGCTGCCATTTATATTCTGGCGGAGTCATTGAAGCTGATAAGGCTCTCTATGGCTCCTGGTTGCAGGCGGAGGTCAACCGTGCTAGTAGACGCAATCTACGTGGCCGACGATTTGGGTTAGGGAAGGAGGAGTTTGTTGATTCTGAAGTGGAGCAGCCACCAGTGACTGCCCATCCGCCATCTCCTGGGGTGGCCAGGGTTTCTGCGACGGAAGAGATTAATTTGGTTAATCTTAAGAATACTAGGATACCTTCAAATTCTTAGGATTTGCATGCAAATCAGGCTTTGTCAGTGGGCACATCTGTTGACCCGCCGCCATTTTCTGCGGGGTCAACTCCTACTTTAAGTTCAATCCCGATTGTCGTTTCTAAGTCAACCTCTTTAGTAATCCCTCCCATAGATGGGCTTGTGGGGAATCCTGTTATTTTGGCTGATGCTCGGGCTGGGCCTGGATGGGTAGTAGAATCAATTAGCCCAAACTTCATTGTTCCTTCCCATTTGGGCCTTTCTCTTCAAGCTTGCCGCCAGATCTTATTGAATCCGGCCCATTCAATCTCAGCCCTATAATCAGGCAGGTCCTTGGCTTCTCCAGTTCTTCGTCCCTTCCCTCAAGTCACGACAAGAGTCTGGCTTCTCCAGTTCTTCTTCATCGCGGCGATCTATCCCATGTCGCTCTTGTTCTGGTGTAAAGCATTCTGGTTCTTCTATTGATGGTGGTGGCTTGGCTCGTCTTAAACGATCTCGTGTCTTGGCATCTCATCATCATGTTTTTGATCTATCGACGATGGCTGTGCCTGGACAACCCCGCCGGTCGCCATGAACTGCTTAGCTTGGAACTGCCGTGGTCTGGGGAACGACCCGGTAGTTCAAGTGCTGGAAATTTTGATATGCTAGCAGGTTCCCCAAATTCTCTTGCTTAGCTTGATTACATTCAGCGTCGTCTTTTTTTTTAGTCACTGTTTTTTTTGTTCCTAGTAATGGCCGATTAGGTGGATTAGCTTTATTTTGGTCTGATACTATACGACTTAGTGTTACTAGTTCGTCTGCTCATCACATTGATGCAGTCATTGGTTCTCTGGGTATTTCTCCTCTTTGGAGACTCACTGGCTTTTACGGGTATGCTGCTACCGCTGCAAGGTCGAAATCCTGGGATCTCATGCTCCAACTTTGTGCCACCAGCTCTCTCTCATGGCTTATCTTCGGGGATTTCAATGAGGTTCTGTTGGCATCTGAAAATTTTGGTGGCAGGATTCGCAGTTCATCCCAGATGCAAGGATTCCGTGATGTTGTGGGAACGTGTAATTTATGTGATCTAGGTTTTTATGGGGATGTTTTCACTTGGACCAATTCGGTGACAAAGTGTCGTTTGGATAATTGTCTTGCCAATCAGGGATGGCATTCAATGTTCCGACTTTCTCAGGTCATTCATCTTCCTCCTTTACCCTCGGACCACATCCCGATCCTTCTGCAGATTAAGGATAGCCCGGTGCTTTGTGCTAGACGTCGCAAGCAATTTCGATTTAAGGAAGCTTTGCTTCAGAGGGAGGATTGTTTGCAAGTGATTAATGCTGGATGGTCCAAAAATGTGATGGGAACCCCTTCGTTTCGAGTTTATGGAAAAATTAAGGCTACTCGAGTTGAGTTGTTGAAATGGAAACGCTCCCTAAGCTCTGTTCAACAGGAAATCAATGTGGTCCGTGACCAAATGCATGTTCTCTTTCAGCGTCCTACTGACGATTTGGAGTGGGATCTCAAGAGTGCTCTTTATAGCAAGCTTGAGTCGTTGTTAGCTCAAGGGGAGGCTCATTGGAGGCAGCGCTCTAAGGCTTCTTGGCTGTAGAATGGGGGTCGCAATACTCGGTATTTTCATCAAAAAGCTTCGAACCGTCGTCGAAAGAACAGTTTACAAGGTTTATTTGATGCAAATGGCCATTGGTGCACTTCTGCAGATGATATTGAGCAGGTAGTTGTTGATTGTTTTTCCTCTATGTTCAAGTCCAATGGTGAGTTACCTTGTGATGTGGTTTTAGACTCGGTTCCTACTCGGGTCACCCCGGATATGAATCATATATTATGTGCAGATTACTCGAATATTGAGATTAAGGATGCTTTGTTCCACACGGCCCCGGGTCCGGATGGGTTCTCTCCGTTTTTTTACCAAAATTTTTGGGATATCATGGGGTCTGATGTGACTGCTGCGGTTAGGTCTTTCTTTATCTCTGGGCGTATTCTTAAATAGTTAAATTATACTACTGTCTCTTTAATTCCTAAGGTTCCCGAGCCGACGAATATGACCCAACTGCGCCATATTGCACTTTGTAATGTCCTTTATAAGATTGGGGCCAAAGTCATTGTGAATCGTCTCTAGGGTCTCATGGATTCTATTATTTCGACTCAGCAGGGGGCCTTTGTTCCAGGCAGATTGATTTTCGACAGTTCTTATGTAGCCTCTGAATTGGGTCATTATCTCCACAATCTCTGACGAGGTAAACGAGGGGGTTTCTAGCTTTAAAACTTGATATGAGCAAGGCATATGATCGAGTGGAGTGGAGCTTTCTGCAAAAAATTATATTGCAGCTTGGCCTTGACCCGCTCTGGACTGATTTGATTATGAACTGTGTTAGTTCGGTCACCTATTCTTTTTGGTTAATGGTGAAGTTACATGTTATTTAGCTCCCACTCGTGGCATTCGGCAGGGAGACCCCCTCTCCCCTTATTTATTTCTCCTCTGTGCGGAAGGTCTTACTAGTTTGTTTGCTCGTTACGAACAACTTGGATTTATTCATGGGGTCTCTATTTGTCGTGGGGGGCCTAGCATTTCCCATCTCTTATTCCCTGATGACAGCTTCCTATTTTTGACAGCTTCCTTTAAGGAGTGTTGGTACTTGAAGCAAATCTTACGTCTCTATGACGAGGGTTCTGGGCAATGTATTAATTTCCAAAAGTGTGCAGTGTCGTTTTCGCCCCAACATTAGACGGGAAATCCAAGATCAATTAGTTGCGTGTATTGGGGTTATGCGTGTGGACGTGTAGGATCGTTATCTTGGCCTGCCTATTGTCTTGGGGAGAAATCGCTCAGAACGGTTTTCTTATATTAAGGATCGTCTTTGGAAAAAGCTGAAAGGGTGGAAAGAGAAATTACTTAGCGCTGCGGGCAAGGAGATTCTTATTAAGGTTGTAGGGCAGTCTATGCCCATTTATTCGATGAATTGCTTCCTCTTCCCAAAGACTTTCTATGATGATCTCCAGCACTTAGTCGTTTCTGGTGGGGGGATGGGGATGACTTTCGTCGTATTCATTAGTTGTCTTGGAAATTCATGTGTGGACCTAAGGAGGAGGGTGGTCTTGGCTTCCATTTGTTATATGATTTTAATCTTGCACTCCTCACTAAACAAGGGTGGAGGTTGATTCAAAACCCAGATTCGTTGGCTTCTCGGCGTTTGAAGGCTAAGTACTTCCCTCATAACACTTTTTGGCAGTCAACACTTGGGTCATCTCTTTCTGTGTGTTGGAGGGGAATTTTAGAAGCTCGATCGATTCTTGAAAGAGGGTCTCGCTGGCGGATTGGGTGTGGCACCTCGGTTCGAATTTGGCATGATCGGTGGTTAGACCGTCCTCATCTATTTCGACCTATCACACCTCCCTTGTCGGTTCCTGGAGTGGATTTTGTTGTCCGGATTTGGCGTGTTGGGACTCTGATTTGGTGCATGATTTATTTCCTACTTCAGAGGCAGCTTTGATTCTTGCAACTCCATTAAGTTGGTGTCTGCCCCCGGATAAGATGATTTGGCATTACGATGCGAAGGGGGTGTTCTTTGTAAAGAGTGTTTCTAAGGTTGCCTTTAATTGTCATTTTGAGGCCTCTTCTTCGACTTCAGACATAAGGGGAGCGCCGGTTTGGAAAGCTTTGTGGAAAGCTTCAGTTTTGGCCAAAGTTCAAATGTGTGTTTAGAGGGCGTGCAGAGAAATATTGCCTACCCGTGCTAATCTGGTGACCAAGGGAGTTGTGGTGGACAATGTATGTCTTTTTTGTAGTTCCTCTTCAGAGTCGGCGCTACATGTTTTCACTATTTGTCCATTTGCTCGTGCTGTTTATGATGCCTCCAATCTAAATCTGGGATTAAGCCTACTGGTGACGGCTTCTTTTTGTGATTGATTGTCATTGTGTTTAGATCAAATTTCTTCAAATCAGTTTGCGCTTCTGCTTGTGATAATTCATGGTATTTAGCTTGCTAGAAATGCCTTGCTTTGGGAGAATAAAGTGGCGATTTCGGCCTTAGTGTCTCATTTCTCCAAGTTACTACTATCAGAATTTCTTAAAGCTAGGCTAGCTCTGTTTCACGTCCCCTCAAGGTGTTATCGCGATGGAGCCCTCCTCCGGCTGGCTGGGTGAAAATTAATGTAGATGGTTCGTTTCTCTCTGGATCGAGTGTGGGCGGCGTAGGTGGGGTATTTTGTGACGAAGTTGGTAGCTATGCTGGAGGTTTTGTTCGCCAAGTACCCTCTGCATCGGGTCCCACTATGGTTGAATTCCTGGCAGTCCGAGAGGGTATTCGCTAGGCTATGGAGACGAATTCGGAGCGCATCTTGGTGGAAAGTGATTCGTTGCAGGTTGTTCAAGCTATTGGCAGCCGAGTCCAGGGGTCTTCTCCTATGGATCTTCTGGTAGATGATATTCGTTCTAGCTTGCGAACCTTTGTGGATTCATAGGTTTGCTATATACGTCGTACGGCGAATGCTGCGGTGCATGGTATGGCCAAATTGGCTGTGTCTTTTCCTATTGAATTTTGTTGGTTTGAGGAGCCTCTGGATTCTATTGTGTGGAGGACCTCGTTGACGTTGTGTGATTTGTTGATTCAATAAAGCTATCGTTTCTCTTCAAAAGAAAAAAAAAACATTGCTATAACTTGTAGGTAA
>JAOTRO020164851.1:0-12732 GCA_028566515.2 Pyracantha coccinea | reverse complement strand
TTGGGTTTTAGTTAAACAATCGTTTCAGTCATCTAATTCGAATCAATCACGATTCTGTGCAGATCTATTGAATTTTTCTTTCCTGTTTATACTCTGATTTTGTTTGAAACATATCCGAAAAGTATGATACGCATATCTCGATAGTATGATACGCGTATCTCATCAATAAAGAACGTATCCCTTCATTCCGATACATATCGGGCGCGTATCCACGCGTATTCTGTACGTATCCGTACCCCTGCGTGTCAGATACGGGATACGTTGAGTTTTCCCCGTGTCCATGCTTCGTAGGGTATCACCCGCACCATAATAAACAGTTTTGTCCCTTGACAACTTGCCACTCTTAACGGCCTAGGCGGACTCGTCGGCAAAGCACTGATGCGACTACCCCAAAATGGTTTGGGAAATCGGCGAGCCTATTAGGCGGCCTTTTGGGCTGGTTAGGTGGCCGTTGGACGGGCTAGGAGGTCATTTGACGGGAAAGGCCCCGATACATCTGGCAACGATGTAAGATGAAACCAAGAAGAGAGTAGGAGCACTCTGTTGTTGCAGAAAAGGAAATGGGAGAGAGAGAGAGAGAGAGAGAAGGCACGATCTATTGCAGAAAAGGAAAGGGATGACGGCAAGGTAAAAGTTAGTTAGGGTTTTGTATTATTGAAAAAGAATGGGGATTTTGTTTCAACCTTCAGGTCCATTTAGGTCCATTTAGGTCCATTTAGTTTTAAAATTAGGCCCACCTCTAGCGGAGAACGTACAAAATTGAGATGCTCTTAAAAAAAACCTTATAAAATTAATAGAAAAAGTCATAAAATTTCCAATAAAATGTATATAACATACCCTACAATCTATATTAAGTGGAGTAAGATTCCCTCCTTTTCTAATTTATGTATCTCATTACTTAAATCCGCCTAGTCCGTCAAGGTCCCCGTCTAGCCATCTAGACGCTACGCCCCAAGCCACCGCCTGATTAGCGCCTAGTGTCTTTTAGAACTTTGCTTTCCATCAACTAGGTGATGAAGTAACTTACCTTCGTATCACCAACTAGGTGATGGAGGGTATAACTAGTACAATTAATAACTATTTTTTTCAGGAACGATACAAGTCCTACCTGTGAACTCTTAGTACTCATAAATAATCTAAAATCCTCACGCCTTACAACTCGAAAAGGGCATAAGCAAGCTTAACTCAACCCAACTAGGGGAGAACTTAAGCCAACAAGGGTTATAATCAACAACATAGTCTTATTAAAAGGCAACAAGGGTTTCAACAGTGAGTGACGCTTTAACAAGCTAACAAAGGCTTCAATGCATGTGTAATGCTTGAATCTCATATTTTTAGAAGTCTCTTCGACAAGTTTGAATTCTTACTAACCCAGAAAGCTACTTATAGCATACAAAGGCCAAACTTTTACATGACTATTACCATCAACATGTGAAGACATCACTTGCCAAAGCTGTTCAACCCTCTCGCATCTGCTTTAGACACCTTCCTCTCCAACATCGCAAACACTATAACCTCGGTGTGGGGTCTCAAGGCACTGTGGAAAGGTCATTCAATTTATATAGCATCCAGATAGCTTCAAGTAACATATAAGCTTCAACTCTTCAATGGCAATGTGGAACATGAGCATTATTAGACATATCCTTCAAACATCATAGCTTTGACAAATTATTTGGGTTCCATCGAAGGAAACTCATTTATAGGCTCTCTAACAGCCTTAGGCATTTTTTGCTCCAACATTTACAAGAACTTTGAAGTCACAATCTTCGATAACTTATACAGCCACACTTGACAACATGCAAGTACTATATCTTAGTTTCAACTAACTTGGTGTAAAATCAAACTATGAGAGGTTGAAGCTTCACTTGTTTATGAAGGTTGAAGCTTCACACATCCTTAAAGGGAGGAAGCTTCACATGCTTAGGAAGGTCACGTACCTATGGAGGGGGAAGCTTCACATGTTTATGAAGGGTGGAAGTTTCGCACACCTTATGTGAAGCTTTGCAATACGAAGCTTTACACACCTTTGCCTACTACCAAACTGAACAAAGCCTCGCACACTCTTTCTCAAGACTGTTCGATGCAAAATCAATTTATGGAGTCTATGACTAACTTCAACCACTCAAGCTATGTGTCCAAATAAAAAAGCTTCAACCACAAGCCTTCCACTAAAAGCTTGTAGCTTTAAAATTCTTACCTACAGAGGAAAAAGCTTTAACCACTCAAGCTATGTATCCAAAAGAAAAAGCTTCAGTCAAAAGCTTTCCACAAAAAGCTTGTAGCTTTAAAATTCTTTCCAATAAAAGAAAAAGCTTCAACCACTCAAGCTATGTATCCAAAGGAAAAAGTTTTAACCATAAGCCTTCAACAAAAATCTTGTAGATTTAAAATTCTTACCCACAAAGGAAAAAGCTTCAATCACTCAAGCTATGTATCCAAAGGAAAAAGTTTTAACCACAAGCCTTCAACAAAAAAACATGTAGCTTTAAAGTTTTTACCTACAAAGGAAAAAGCTTCAACCACAAGCCTTAACAAGTGTCAAGTTTTGTGATTAAGACACGTTCTTTGGCAACCCTGCCGAAGCACATGAGTTTCTCTCCAATCAAGAGACCAATCATAACACGACACATGTCAACAGTAGAATAAAACTCATAAAGTCCCACATTGATCACAGACAGAAACTAGAGACTCTCCTCAACTATTAAAGGAAATTGTTCTCTTACAATTAGTCCCTAATGTCATTATTGTACTTAAACTCGTCATTAGAACTCACTAATGATGATTATGCTTGAACCAATGTATTGTGTAAACTCTTCACTATTAATGAGAACTCCTCTATCCTTTTTTTTATGTAGCCCAACTTAGGGTGAACCAAGTACATCCTTATTAAGTGACCGAAGCAACC
Source organism: Pyracantha coccinea (assembly GCA_028566515.2). Classification (NCBI taxonomy): domain Eukaryota; kingdom Viridiplantae; phylum Streptophyta; class Magnoliopsida; order Rosales; family Rosaceae; genus Pyracantha; species Pyracantha coccinea. The sequence goes on along the minus strand of JAOTRO020164851.1, from coordinate 9,827 downwards.
TTGTGTATGAAATCTTATCTATAAGGACAAGATATTTGGGAGGTCATTGAAGACAATGAAGTTACTCAACTGGAAGGATGCACTAATGACACTTTGCGTAAGTGGAAGATCAAAGCAGGTAAGGCTATGTTCGCCCTAAAGACCACAATTGAAGAGGACATGTTGGAGCACGTGCAAAAGGAAATAACACCAAAAGAAGCATAGGACACCTTCACCACACTCTTTTAAAAAAAGGAATGATACAAGGCTACAACTTCTCAAGAACTAGTTGTTATCAGTGGCACAACGTGACATGATGATATATTGCTTAGTATTTTCACAACGTAAAGTCCATATGTTGTGAAATTTCTAAATTAAACAATCAAATAGTTGTATGCTTCCTCCTAAATCGCAAGCTTCACTATCCTGAAGGATTGGACTAGAGCTCTGTTGAAGGTATGCAGGGTGGTTTTCCTTTTGTTGATGTTCTCTAGAATTCCCATCCTCTCAGGTGCATCTTTGATAACCAAGGCATTTTCGTAGGGGGAGTGTACGTCTTCTAAATTCCGATTAGGACATAAAGATGTTGAAGTCGATTACTAAACTAGTTTAAGCTAAGGGCAAAAATTATTGTTTAAAGCCATGTCATTAAATGTTATAAGCTTAAACAATAAATCTAAGGAATATGTAATAAAGAGAATATGGTCCAAAATGTTAGGTTCATGAGATATTTCTATTTCATGCACATATCCTAAATGTTCTTGATCATAAGATTTCCAATTGCGCATTGACAATCTGGATAGATTAGTATATACTGTGTCTTCTCCTTGTAAAGTGACTGGTTTTGAGTCATTGGTATGAAAGACACTAGGACAAGTATGTAATGATCAATAGAGAGTGAGTCCATAGAACGTAATCAACCAATGGTTCTCAAACTCATGTCATATGAGAACTCACTATTTGGGATAATGCAAAGTAGTCATTTGACTTGAGACATTACAATTTCCATATGGGTATGTCTTTGACCATTTAACAATGTAACATAGACCATTGTAAACATGAAAATTCTGTAACAAATGAAACGAGAACATGTGTACAAAGTAGATTTGTATTGATGAATTTGTAGTGTTACAATCTCTGTTTACAATTTTCCTCTAATTCAATCTTCAAATTTTGATGTAGATGCGTAGGTTGTTGATCCAAAGGTCGCAATTACTTGATCTCGGATGAACGATTGAACGATTGCTTTTAGTTTTGAGCTTGAAACAATGCATGGATAGTCTTCACCTCTAGGTTTGCGTATGACCTGCGGCAAAGGTGATGTTGATGTGGGATTTTATTTATTCAAGGGTGTTGGCGACTTGATCTTGAATCGAACGTCGTTACAAGTTTTAAGCTTGCAACAAAGTCTTGAAAGAATCGGCACAAGTGCTTGTTGATTCTTCACAGGAATGCTTTGGCTTTGGTCAAAAGAAAGCTTTGGCATTAGTTATACGTTCTTCAAAGAGAGCTTTGGCAGCGTATTAGTCTTCAAAGATTCGGCAAAGGCTCTCCTTTTGTGAGAATTTCGGCCTTTCATTGTAGAAATTGTCGACCTTTATGCTTGTCTTGGACCTTGTATTTATAGACTTCTCAAAGCTTGCCTTTGGATAAATTTGGCTTTGATTTGTTTCTTGATTCATCCATGGAAGAATTTAGGCATGTTTTGTGTCTTAATTTCAACCACTTTCCCTTGCTTCGCCGAATTTTATAGGGCTTTCTTGCCTATTTTACGAGCAATCTTCAATTCTTGCTTGTTTTGTGAAGATACTTTAGCTTTCTTTCCAGTTTTGGGAGCAATTTGGGCCCCTTGCTGATTTTAAGGAGATTTCTTCCTATTGGCCGAATTTTGGGAAAGTTCTGACCTTCCTTTGCTTGATTTGTGCCACATGTCATTGATGACTTGTCCATTTTTGATGAGTCATATGCCACGTGGAGCTTTGTGATGCATCATTTGCATGCAACGAAATTTACATGTTTACAAATGCCCCCACTTCAAGGTGCATTGTAGGCATGTGCTTGTCACATGTAGGAAATGTGTTTTGAAGTCCTGCAATGTGAATGTTCTAACTCAAGCGTCGTCGAGACTTTATCTTGAATTAGTTTGTTTCTTCAAGGGCCGTAGAGGCGTATGTCTTGAATTGGCATGATGAATTTTGTCAAAGGCCATTGAGGAGTATTTCTTGAATGAAAGATTTCTTCAAGGGCCGTAGAGGCTTGATCTTGAATGAAATGAAAATTGTCGTCAAGGGCCATAGAGGCTTGATCTTGAGTGAAAATGATTTTTTTTCTTCAAGAGTCGTAGAGGCTTGATCTTGAAAGATAATGAATTTTGTTTTTCTTTTTTTGAAAATGGACAAATCAACACATACTTATTGTGCATATTTGATTTTCCATAATATTTGGCAAAATACATTTTGGTGTATTTTGAGACTTGAATTTTTTCTTTGTGGGTGTAGGAGAAACGCTTTTCCTTCCTTAAATAGGAACCACCTTCAATTTTGGCAATGGGGGTGATTTCCTTCAAGGTTTTGGAAAACGTTGGTGATTTCCTTCAAGGTTTTGGAAAGCTTTAATGCTTGTCTTTGGGTAAGTAGGATTTGCATTTTTTGTTCTTTCCTTTTCTTTTTCCATGGCAAGGAGAGTGGTTTCCCCCTTGGTTTGGGAAACCTGAAGACTTGTCCTTGTGTTAGAGGGATTTCCTTTTGTATTTTGGCAAGGAAAGGTACTTTCCTTTGATGTTTTGGAAATTTTGAAGCCTTTTCCTTATTTTCTTTTGTTTCATTTTCTCTTCTTTGCTGATTTTTGTTGCAAAAACAACATGTATTTCCCTTGTTGGCTGAAATTACATTGCTCTTTTTTTGCTTGGAATTTGCTTCCTTCTTGCAGCTGGAATGTGCTTTCGTCTTTTGATTTTCCTTTGCTTTTGGTATATATTCCCCTTATAGCATTAGGAAGCAATTGCCCCTTATTTATAGGGCAATTAAGTGTGTGTTTTTGTCACACAATTCTTTACCATGCACTTCCTCTATGTTTGATGTTGTTGTTGCCGTAAAATGTAGCTACTTGGAGCTGTGCCTTTTGCTGCTTGGTGTTTGCTGCAGTGCGTTACTTTTTACCGCATAGTACTGTGTAAAAGACTGCAATAGTGTTACGCTGTGTAGTGCCTTTTGGTCACAGTTTCCCTTGGTCGTGATGTTTTGTTATTCAGTGCAAGAAACTACTTGCGTAATCACTGCAGGGTTGCATAGTGCGATTACGTAGCACTATGGTTTTCTTAGCCACTATAGTGTGCTTTGAAGGAACGTCTTGTAGCTACCTTATTTGCCGTGCTTTGAAGGACTTGTGCCTACGTAGGTTGGTGGTCAAAGGTGCACCATGAACACTTGGGGATGGAAAGTGGCACTAATACTTCTCATTCACGCAATGATGCACTGAGAGAGGGTTATTCTGCGGTTCCTATACAGCTGGCACATTTCGATTATGCAAGCGCAGCTCCATTGCAAGATGGACCTGCAGCTTTAGCTCTTCAACGCTTGCAGCTTTGCAAGATGGATGCTTCTGAAGAGGCAGGTGACAAAGTTAACTCGCACGAAGATGAGCTTGTTTTGCGGCAGCATCAACAAGTTTTGAACAAGCGACCGCTTAAAGGTGCTCAGGATAACAATGACGTCAAATTTCGTCATAAAAAGAAGAAAATGTTTAGGCCTCCTCAATTTGACGATCTTGTGTCACTTGAGAAAGACGTATGTATTTCCTTATTTCTTGTGATTTTTTCCTACTTTTATTGGCTTAGCTTTTGTTTCTGAAGTCCTTTTTTTTTTCTTTAGGCTGGGCCTTCTTATTCTTTTGATTTGGCGAACATGGGCTATCATTCCTTTACAGAGATGCTATTTGGAGGCAATCTACCCACGAACGAGGAGATTGAGGATTTGCATGGCGTAGAGCTTGTTCCAAATCCACCAAATGACCCAAGGCTACCGAATGTAGATGTAGGCATGTAGGAGCCTGTCATACATCCAATACCTTCGCATGCTAGCTCTGAGATTTCTCTTAGAAGGCCTAACCGTAGTGGCACTGAGCAGCTCATCCATCGCATTAATCTTCGCACAATCATAGATATCAAGAGCCACATTGAGAAGAAGATTTCAAAGTGCCCACTGGACACCTTTCATTGCTCAAGGAAGACTTGTCGAGGCTTGTTTCTACGATTGATAACCTTAACGTTGATTCCTCACTCTTGAGAATCAAGATTACCGAACTTATGGCTACCTCAACTGAGTATTCTTCTTTGTATGTTGTTTCCTTGAAGAAGTTGAATCCAGAGTTTAGAGCTCAGCAACTTGTTGCAATAGACTTATCAATTGCCCAAGTTTGGTATTCGCAGCAACCTGCTTTGGAAGGTTATCAGGCCACAAGGGCTTATTTGGCTTCTGTCCAGGCATGTCTAGAAGCGTTGGCGCAAGAACGAGAATAATTGGAAGTCGAGGCATCACGACTTCTGGGTGTTTTCTCGAAGCAAGAAGCTACATTTTCTCAGGATCAAGGCTATAGAGTTACCCATCTTGTCTCCCACTGATGTGGAGACTTTGAAGACTTTGGAAGGCTTGCTTGAAGACCGTCGCCATAGTTTTAGGGACATAGCGTTCAAGGTGTCTTTCGTTCTTTGTATTTTAAGCCTTTTTTTTTTGTAATAAGGCTTTGTAGCCAAATTCTTCCTTTAAAGAAATAAAGTATTCACGTTTGAATTTGCTCTTTATTCTTCAAAGTGTTTGCATTTTGTTGGTGATGTGACTGTACTTGAAGTTTTGAAGTTTCAAGTTGCCTACGTATCCTCGGTTGAGGAGGGATCAAGTCATGACGTAGTTTAAAGGAGTGATGGATGATTTTTTTTTTTTTTGGCGATTTTGATTTTGTCGTACACAGTTTGTGCTCTTGTAGGCTAGGAGCGTTGGGTGTCGTCTTTTAAGATCGTGCAGACAATGAGCATTGGGTGTTTCCTTTTAAGCTCGTGTAGACAAAAAACATTGTGCCATGCAGTTTACGCTCATGCAGGCAATAAGCTTTTGTGCCGTGTGCAATTTAGGCTCGTGCAGGCGATGAGCTTTGAGTGTCACCTTTTAAGCTCATGTGAACAAAGAGCGTTGTGCCGTGTGCAGTTTAGGCTCATGCAGGTAAGGAGTATTGAATGTCGCCCTTTAAGCTCGTGCGAACAAGGAGCATTGGGTGTTGCCTTTTAAGCTTGTGCGAATAAGGAGCCTTCATAATGATGGGCCTTTTAAGCATTGATGTGAACTTGTTTTTTGTTTTGTGAGTTGTGATGATGGGCCTTAGTAATGCCAAGACAAGATCTCTAGTTTGGAAAGATCTTGGGCAGACCTTCTTGTTGAATGCCTTAGATAGCCGCGCTTGGTAGCATTCCAAGTGTTGTTGAGCTTCGAGCCTCCTTTCGTCGAGTGTTTCCAACTCCTGAAGTCGTAGCTTTGCATTTTCTTCTTTAGTCAAGCCTTCTTGTATAGCCATCTTTAATGAGGGGATTTGACTTTCGAGCGGTTGAACAGCTTCCACGCCATATATGAAAGAATAAGGAGTAGCTTGGGTAGGAGTCCTATGTGTAGTCCTATATGCCCAAAGTGCTTCGTTTATTCTTTCGTGCCAGTCTCTCTTTGTTCGACCGATTACCTTCTTCAAAAGGTTGCATAACGTTTTGTTCAATGCTTCCGCAAGATCGTTGGTTAGAGCATGATACATGGAAGAGTTATGCTGCTTGAACTTGTATTTCTTGCAAAGCTCGTCCATGAGCCGGTTGGAGAACTATTTTTCATTGTTGATGATGATGTAGCGAGGCACACCATATCGATGGATGATATGCTCTTTGATGAAATAGAAGACAGTTTCTTTCTTCACTTTCTGTAGGGGTACGGCTTCAGCCCATTTGGAAAAGTAATCCGTTGCGGCTAGAATGTAGGCTTCTCATGCAGATGATTTTAGTGTGATTGGTCCTACGACGTCCACCATAATTTCGATGATAGAGGGAAAGTCATCCTTCGGGTAAGGATAGTTGAAGTTTCGGAAGTCTACGTAAACATGTATTTATCCAGATTTCTTAAGGACAATAACAATGTTGGAGATCCATTTAGGGTATTGCACCTCTCAAATGAAGCTTGCTTCAATTAGCTTGTCAATCTCAGCCTTAATTTGTGGAATAAGCTCGTTTCGATAGCATCTTTGAGTTTGCTTTATCGGTCGCGTCCCAAGTTTGACTGCACGGTGATGGTAGGGTCAAGGCCGGGCATTTCCTTGTAAGTCCAAGCAAAGATGTCTTTGTACTCCAACAGCAGTTGGTAGTACTCCTCGATCTTGTCCGCACTTAGTAGTGCACTAAGATAAACTTCAGCTCCTCGCTTGTGCCTAAGTTGACCATCATGAGATCATCAACCGTGGCTTGCTCCCCATCCTCGAGTTGTGGTGGGGCAGCAGTGACGTCTTCCTTGGGGATTTCGTCTTCTTTGTCTTCTTGGATTGTGATGTGGAAGACGTCTTGGACCTGCTCTTCAGTGTCATTTTCTTGGGCTTGTTAGCATGAAGATTGGCCAGTGTGAATGATGGTGCACCTCTTTACCTTCAGTTGTTCTTTTGTGTCAACTTCCAAGGTTGCTTGATGCTTCATCCTTGAAATAATCGAGCTTCGAACATCATCTTTTGCTGCTAGACCATCGAGTCTTTCTTCTTTTGGCGTTGTCTTCCTCTTTTTAAAAGAATGCTTGGTTTCTTCAAGTCTTTCCAAGGTCGACCATCGTGGAGGAGAGCTAGCCGTGTTTCTTTGTTTCTTAGGCTTTGACAACCTTTCGAAAACAAAGCTTTAAGGTATTGGCGTGTTAAGCCGCTTGACGACGGAAATTTGGTCATGACCACCAATGCGATCAAGTGCCAAAATTCTGGGTTATGAACAATTTAGCCCATCAAAGATTAACGTTTGAGGGGTGGGTTTAGGCTCCTCTTGACTTTGTTCAATTCTCACGTTGATGTATTAAGCGTTAACGTTTTTTGCTTCGCTTGAAATCTTCACGGGTGTATTTGGTGTGAAACCAAGTCTAGCTTTGTTGTTGTCAACTCCGTAACCATGGTCCTTCAACTTCTTTTGAGTCTCAGTGAGGTCATGTTATTTATCGTTGACTGTGTTTGCATTCTTCTTTCCAAGATTTGAAGAGGAGGCAAAATCGTACCCAGCCTTTGACATGAGTTTGTAGGTGTTTGGGTCAGAACCTTATTCGGTCTTCTTGGTTGGAAGAAAGTTTGGTCCTGCCCCATTTGACAAGGGTTTTATAAAACCTTGTGGTGGTTTTTGAAATTTTAGCCTTGCCTAGCTGTGTCAGAGGTAAAACTGCATTTGTCTTGATCAGCTTTGCTTCGTTCTTGTGCAGCTGTGTGTCGGCTTTGCTTGTTCCAGTTTCGAATGGGGATTGCTTTTTTTTTTTCATCTAGACTTTGGGATGTATCGGAAGACGGGTATGTTTGGTCATTTTGAGGACGTCACACTCCTTTTGATTGTTGTGGGCTTAGCAAGCTCATCATTGTTTTTGTTTAAAGATGGCACGGCTTCCCCTTCTTGTTTCTTAAGCACAACTTGCAACTCTTGTTTCTTAGGTGAGGCTTTGCATATGGATTTGATTTCTTTTAGAAGAGCTTCGGGCACCATGTCTTCACCCATGTAGAACTTGGCTTCCACAATGTGTGATTCGGCTTCGGTGAATGTCTTAGTGTCACCTTATATTACCTTTACTCCTTCTCGGCAGAACTTTAAACATTGATGAAGGTGGATGACACTACTTCATTTTCGTGGATCAATGCCTTCCTAAGAGAAAGCTGTAGGAAGTTCTTGCATCAATCATGTGGAATAACGTGCTTGATTTGAGTTCGCTAATGGTCATCTCTACTCGGATCATACCCATCGCTCTTTGTCCTCCTTGGTTAAAACCTTGGATTAGGAGGCGGCTTTGGGATAGTTCATCCACCTTGATGCCGACCCACAATCCCCAAGCATGCGGTTGATTTTGTTCTCCCTCACGTACCCAGAGACGAAGAGATGACGGTTTTAAGGCTTTAATCCCAACAAGTCTTCGTCAGTGAAGTTGATAGTGTCATGGGTGACACAACACATGACATACTCATGTGGCTGAAGTTTCAAGCCTTCGTCATTGCTTTCTTGCATTTCGTGGTCGTCTGGACTCGCCAAAACCGCTACTAGTGCTTTTCACATCTCCTTGAGCAATAGTAGTGCTTCCTCGATGCTAAAGTATGTTGGCAGACCTTCTTTGGGCTTAAGGATCTTCTCTTCCACGATGGCAATAACTTTGCCTTTTGAGGGCTCTTCTATCTCTACTTCAACCATGTGACAGGCAACGGTAGTGCATTTGAAAGAAGTCATTAGGGAAACACTCGTGCAAGAAGATGGGAATGCGTGGCTCTTGCTTTATAAGTTCCACAGCGTACGTTGGCTTAGCAGCTCTTACGTTTCTTTTGGGCTTTCTATTGTTGGGGCGGCGGTGCTTTCTCCCTTATTCTAGCTTTGGCCTTGTGGCTTGTGGTCTTGGCTTCCTTGTCTTTTGTAGGTCACCAGTGTCTACCCTTCTTCATCGTCGGTTGGTGCATTTTGGTCACTTACTTTCAGCGATGGTTATGCAGAAGGTGCCGTGTAGCTTGAGCATGGACTGGAGTGGTCATGCATTACTTGGAGAGGCACGAGATCGAAAATCCAAACTGAATTATAGTATTATGTGTTGGGGCCGTGTCTTCAAGGTCAAGCTCGATTTGCCTTTGTTGTGCTAGCTTCATGATGAGCTCTTTGAGGACGAAGCACTTACTGACAAAATGACTTACGATACGATGGTATTTGTAGCACCTAGGATTGTTAACGTGATTCATCTCTTTGGGGCGCTTGCATTCAGGTAACTCAATCATCTTATTTTCCAACAAGTCGTTTAGCATTGCAGCCACTTCAGAGTCAGGATAAAGGGCACGTTTTCTGCTCTAGTTCCCTTAAGGTGTTTTTGTACCTGTCTTTGGTGCGAGAAGGCTCACCTCTCTTCATCTCCTTCATTTTGTTTTTGGAGGAGATCATGAAGGGCACGGAGGAGGTCTTGATAAGGGTAGAATGGACAACAAAAGCTTCATCGGCAGGCTTTTTCTCAGTCTTGTCTACTTTTGGAGCGAACAACTTATCCTTTTTTAAGTTAGTGATCAACTCTTTCTTCCTATGATTGGCAATACTCAACTCCATGTCATGGGATCGAGTTGCCAATTCTTCAGAAGTTATTGGTTTTATGCCTTGGAGGATGTAATGTAGCCACCAGTGCATGCCTTGAACACACATCTCAATGATGAAGTTTTCAGAAAGCCAATATTTGCAATCCAAACTTAATGAACGTCATCTATTGATGTAGTTGACGACAAGTTCATCCTTCCACTACTTCATACTTGTTAGCTCCAGCATGCTTATGGCGCGGTGAGTGTTGTACAAGTGGTTGAGGAATTCCATTTCAAGCTGGTCCCAGCTATTGATAGACTCGAGCTCGAGGTCAATGTACCAATCAAAGGCATTACCTTTTAGTAAGCACACAAACTGTTTGACGAGGTAGTCTCCCTCCATCCCAGCATTGTTGCATGTTTCAATGAAATGGGCAATATGTTGCAATCTCTGTTTACAATGAAAATTCAGTAACGAATGAAATGAGAACACGTGTACAAAGTAGATTTGTATTGATGAATTTGTAGGGTTACAATCTCTATTTACAATTTTCCTCTTATTC
>JAOTRO020164764.1:0-12733 GCA_028566515.2 Pyracantha coccinea | reverse complement strand
TCAATCCTCATAGCAAGTTTCCTTGGTGTCTCCCTTCCAATGTTGGGCAAGAAAATTCCGGCTCTAAACCCCGAAAACGACATCTTCTTCCTGATCAAGGCTTTTGCGGCCGGTGTGATTCTAGCAACAGGGTTCATCCACGTGCTACCGGATGCTTTTGAGAGCTTGAGAAGCCCCTGCCTCAGCGAAACCCTGTGGGGCAGCTTCCCGTTTACTGGCTTCATTGCCATGCTTTCGGCGATTGGGACGATGATGATCGACACCTTTGCCACCAGCTACTATAGAAGATCACATTTCACCAAAGCACTGCCAGTGAAGGAGGATGAAGAGATGAATGGGGTGCACGAGGGTCATGTGCATGTTCACACACATGCCACACACGGCCATGCTCACGGTTCTGGCGCGATTGCACCGGAGGATTCGATTTCTTCTTTCGAAATTGTTAGGCATCGAGTGATATCACAGGTAGAGTTGGTTTGGATTTTCAAGTTAATGTTTCAATTTTTTGGTGCTACATTTTGTTGGGTTGGTCTGTGTGTTTCTCTGTTTCCACTGTTTTTTACTCTCCAGTTTTATCAATTTCTTTTATATTAACTATTTTTGGGGTGTTTAATCTATTCTATCTATTCCATTTATTCTATTAAGAGAAAAGCCTTTATCAACTTTTTTCTCTTTTTTTTTTTAAATTTTGCCCTCACTTTTGCATATACAATATTGACATGAGGATGACAAAATAGTAATTTTGTACATTTTTTACAAAATGACAATCATATTCCTATTTTTCCTATTTTACCTTTTTTTTTTTACAAAATGACAATCATATTCTTATTTTTTCTATTTTACCCTCACTTTTGATACACAATATTTACGTAAGGAGGACAAAAATTAAAACAGTAATTATGTAACATTACGATAAAATATGCACTTATTAAGAGAAATTGTCCCACCATAATTTTTTTCATACTCTTGTTAAAATTTTAAAAACCAATCACACTCCGTAATAAAAAAAAACAAAAAACAAAATGAAATTGTTCACACACACAGAGTGTGCTCATCGACTAGTTTAATTTAAGATAATTATTGTTAGCACTCTAAAAATTTATTTTTTATTCTATATTTTTTATAATTAATAAGAAAAATACACTTATGAGTATTACATAATGAAATTTTTGAAGTGTTAATGGCAGTTTTCTAATTTCTAAGTGTTTATTTTTAAGGAAAACTAATGAAAAAACACTTGAAAACTTTGAGTTTTAACGATAAGGACAAAATAAAGGGTATAGTGAATAGTACCATAATTGATTTTTTAGTGTAAAATGTGATTTTTCGTTAAAGTGAACAATACCGAGAATTTTTCGTTAAAGTTCTCTTATTTTTATCTATGCAATTTTTCTTATTTAATTATGTAAATTCTTTGCATGAATAATTTTTAGGTTCTGGAGCTGGGAATTTTGGTTCATTCAGTAATTATTGGGATATCTTTAGGTGCCTCACAGAGTCCCAAGACAATCAAACCTCTTGCGGCAGCTCTTACTTTCCATCAATTTTTTGAAGGCATGGGCCTTGGTGGGTGCATAACTCAGGTATCATGAATTTCCTCAAACATTTCATTCTTGTTTCATTATCATTTAATCCCCCTGCAAAAATGGAGACTAGCTAGTTAGGGCAATGTGCTTGTTGTCTTACACTTAAATTTGAATCTTTTTCAGTGGATTAAAATTGGAGCAATGCTAGAAAAATCAAAATTTAAATGAAATTTTATAAACCAAATAATGTGGTTGATAATGATTGGATTATTACCTAAGTGTTAATTAACATGCTGATTTTTTTATTGGTGACACATTATATTTGTAAATTTGGTCTACAAATTTGGTTTATCTAGCATTAGTCTTAAAAGTGTGGAATAGAAAATTGGATTGGTTATTGAATTTTAGTCAAATTTGAGTTTTGGTCCATGAACTTTCATCTGTTATATTCCCCTTTCAACACTTTACTTTGACAAAAGTTCTGACGCTATTACTAACAAGGACCCATTGCTTCACATTATGACATATTAAAGGATCAATACTCGCGAACTTTTAATTCATAACAAAAACTCTAATCAGGCAATTTTTAAAGACCAATACTCCAATTTTCTCAAAAGCCAAATATACATCACCTTTCCCCTCCTATGTGATATTCAATAGTAGGATACATATTAACATGTTTAACGTGTCAAACTTCAAGTGAAAACATGCCCTCTTTGAAACTTTCTTTTCTAATCCTATGATGTTCTAGCCATTTACCGATTTTCACATGGCCACACGGGTGCCATTTTGTGGGGTTTTAGAGCTCCAAATAGTCTTGTTGATGTTGTCACGTAATCTTCTAGGTGCATATTCAGAGATCCTGCATATCCTTTGTAGGATAACGACTAAAATGCCTCACACATCAGTTCAGCTCAGCCATTTTTTGAAAGTCAACATTCATTTTTCAGGGTACTTGGATTGATGTGTGTTTTCACCAACGAGGGTCCCTAGTCCCACAAGTTTATTCATAATCCCACAGTTATGTAGAATTGTCTTGTCACTAGATATATACATTTGTACAAATTTCGTCGTCTGATGTATACACTTGGTGACAAGACAAAATATCCCCTCACTCCCCAAATCCCAAAACATTTTAGAGTTGTGAGTTAGGTTAAACTCCATTACAATTTCTATATTTATAAATGATGTTTCCATTGTCTGTGCAGGCCAACTTTAAGTCCAGGGCCATTGCAGCAATGGTGCTTTTCTTCTCCCTCACAACCCCAATTGGCATTGGTGTTGGAATGGGAATATCAAACATTTACAACGAGACCAGCCCAAGTGCTCTAATCGTGGAAGGAGTTTTCAACTCTGCATCAGCTGGGATCCTAATATACATGGCTCTGGTTGACCTACTAGCAGCAGATTTCATGAACCCTAGAATGCAGAGCAATCTAAGGATCCAGCTTGGGGCTAATGTCTCACTTCTTCTGGGCTCTGGATGTATGTCCCTCTTGGCCAAATGGGCATAAATGCTTTAATGTAATTAGGGCTCCTTTGTGTTTTTGTGTTTAGGATTCTCTGTGTACTTTCATCTTGTAATATAGTCTAGTGGAATTTTGGTAACGCTCAATGTGTTAGTAAAAGCAATCTAATTCTTCCATCCACAAGAAAGTTTCCAAAAACTTCGAATGAAGATAAGAATCATATGTTAGCGTAGTAAGATGGGATATATGTCTTGATTCAGTTTTAAAATCTTGAGTAGGAAACTAGTCTCCATACCTCACAAGTTTCTCTTATGTTAATGTATACCTTCCAACATGCTGGCATTTCAAAGAATGGAAAACATAATTGAGAGGAGAACACCAAGATAAAAAGAGAGTGAGAAAATCATCGTTGATTGATAACCTGAATCAATTCTAACTCTGACGAATTAGACCACCCTCACTCACCAGTTGATCTAACTCAAAGGGCCTTAGAAAGCATAGGTTTATTATGTTAGCTAGATAGAGGAAATGATTTTTGCATCTCTTTTCTCCTTCTCGACTCATCATTTTATGTATATTCTTTAATTCTCTTTTGATTTATTCATTCCAACAACTATGAAAAAGAGAAAATACATAAAAAGTGTGAAAATCACATTTCACAAATAAATAAGCTAAAAATGACAAATCTCACAAGGTTGATTTTGTCTTTGAAGTAAACTACTAATTAATTTGGTGGCTAAAGTAAGTGGAGTATAGCATTTTCTATAGAAAGTGGCATGTCATGTGCAACAATTATTTCAACTGTTAATACATAACAAGAGTACTTAGTATGTGCGTTTGACGGTCGAGTTGGAGGCACATAAAGTGGCCAACGAAATAGAATAATATTTGGCTACTTAAACATGAGTAGGAGTTCATACTCAAAATTCTTAATGTTTTAATTATAGAGCTTTGTGCTTATGATTAGAACCGCTCATACAATGAATCACATTGTAAAGATCATCCATGCAAAAAATAAATTAAAACTAAGGTCGTTTAGTTAATCTGTTGTAGCAAATACATAGACGATTCATAATGCTTTTACCAATACCATTCATTTGTTTTCAAACAATTTGATGACTAAACGATCTTATTTTTAATTGATTTTTTGTAGAGACGATCTTTATAGAGTGATTCATAATTTGAACAGTTCTGATTATAAGCATGAAGTTCTATAAATTGACAATGAACAATTTTGAGAAATTTTGAGTTAGAGTTCCTACTCATTTTTGAATAGCCAAGTATTGTTCAACGAAATAAGGATCAGAGATGTCGTGGAACCAAAGTTTTGACAAGATAATGTGGCAAACATGTCAGCATGTAGGTGGGCCACATTAGAATTTTCTTAAAAATTTGACAGAATGTGACAAAATAGACGAAAATTGAGCTTTAGAATACAAAATGGCACAAATTTCGTTTCAAAAGACAGAGTGAAATTGAACAGAAATCATAGCGAAAAAAAATAAAGCCTTTTTCTTGTATACCATATATGGTTGGGTGTTTCAAACGATCTCATAATATTTTACCCGTTTCTACACATGAGCTCGTTTAAAACACTCACCGTAGGATAGATCTCAACGGCTCATAATTGTAGCGCACCTAGCCAGCGCAGCAGGCAGCCTCTTGTTTTTGAAGCTTTGCTTCTGAATTGCAGCACCCAAAACACAGGTTTTGCTTCCGAAGTGAATTGTTCGAACCCCCACTTCAGAGCTGTTTTATATCACACAGAATATGCAATTTCTGTAGCGGAATCGATCGGCTTGCACAACAGCCAAGCTAACGTTTGGAAGTCGAATCGTTTCTAGTATACTTTCAACCTCCCGATCAAGGGCTGTCGCTTGGGTACGCTCTTTCTCGCTCCATTGTTTTGTCGTTTGACTGTGCGCACACCAAGTGTTCGATTAAATGTCCGTGTGAGCTTAGATCTTTCTGGGTCAATCTCATACTGTGTTATCCTGTTCAGAAAGCATGTAAAGTTTTGAAATTTGGGTGCCTTTGTTCACTGGTGATTGCTTCTTGATGGATTGCACTGAAAAGCTTTGGTCTTTATTTGTATATAGATTGCTTTCAAAGTTTCAAGTGGTATCTTATATCCCAGTAAAAATCTAGTAGTTAATACTTCAGTTATGCCCTGCATAGAAGTATCCTAAAGAGACATCTATATCAAATTTGTATTTCACTCATGTCAGCAATTCTTTCTTTTCCATGGGTATTTGATATAAGTTTCGATTTGAATGAATTTACGATCATTAAAAACAATGTTTAGGTACAGATAGAAACTGGTTTCAGTTATTTGTACCGAAATTCACGTGCATAAGCTAAATGCTAGCAATGATGCCAATGAACTATGAATATGGCCTATTAGTTGCATATCTGGCTTGATAGTCTTTTACAGCTCTCTGTCCGTAATTTTTGCTTATGACTTATTGTTCTGTTGGTTTTGATTGTTTTTCTCTTAATTCTGTAGATTGGAGATAACAATGGCAGGCGTGATACAAAAGTTCGTTACTGCATCAATGTTTATGTGGATAATTCCAGTTGCAATATTATATGCGTTTAACAATAATTTGCTTCCTGGTAAGGCTACTGTGTCAAGTGCTGCTTTAAGTCATTTTCATAGTACTGCATCTTATTTGAGGTCCCTCATAGAGTCATTCTAACAAAAACTTGCACTAGTTATGCAGGGTTTTTCTTCTTTGTCCTATATTACTATACAATTATCTACCTAAGTTATTCTTTTTTATAACGTTTGTGTGCTTACCCATTTTTGTTCTAAATAAGCAAACCATTTCTAGTTCACATTTTGTATTTAAGTCCTTATGACCTTCTGAGTCGATCCGGGTATTAAATCCCACCGGCAAGATGCTCGGTTGACCCCTTAACCTTGATAGGAAGATGGCTTATTCAATAATTTGTTCTTAAGGGAAAGGAACTTTGGATGAACTAATGCGAATGTTGTCCCACACTAAGAGACACGAAAGCTTTTAGTTCCTACTGCACCTTAGAGTTTGTCCATCTCACTCTTAGTGTTGTGATAATTGAAATTTTTATCTCAATCAAGTTTTCTAAATCTTGAATCCAAATTCCAACTAATGACCTCCATGAAAAAATTGTCATTAGGATCTCTATTGTTTTTGTGAATTACATAATTGCTACAGTGAATGTGATTTATGAGATGAAGATGGCATCCTATTGTCAAGTATAACTAGTGCCAACTGTTAGAAGTTAGATTTCCGAATGTGGGTAATCTTGTCTAAGGCACTATTGTTGTAGGAAACTTAAAGAGAGAACATAATCCCTTGCGTGCATATAACAAAATTACAGAGAAGGCATGCCCTTATCACAATCTTGTGAGTGAATGTCTGTGGTCAACAATCTTAGGACTTGATCTCACAACTTGCCTTATTGGAGAAGTATATGATAACTGGATCAACATTTTTTTTAGCTAGGATTTGGGAAGGGGGCTACTAATTGTTTTCTGTTAAAAGTTTCTTGCCTCGGTTTTCCTTTTTGGTTCTCTGAGCAAGGTTGTTATTCATTTGAAGCAGGTGTAAGCGACATGTCTCCCTATTCACTCACGTTGTTGAGCGGATTCCTTGCTGTTATATCTGTCAACGTAGTTATCGCATTTTACATATACATGGCAATGAAAGAGCCTTCAGACCAACACAAGCCTGATCCTGCATTTCTTGCTGAAGCCGAAGCTAGTGTAAGCAAGTTAAAAGGTGATACTGATGGTTCTTCCCAATCCTCCAAGAAAGAAGAGTAGGACATGCTGCTTCCCCATTTCCACTGTAGAAAGAACGAAGAACTTAAATTTAAATGCTGCAGTCTGCAGGCTAGATATTGGTTAAGAATCCATTTGATACATGTACGCTTACTTTCGTCTTTGCCGGCTGCTATTGAACTTGAGACGATGTTATCACAAGCTTCTTTCTGGTTGTAATTTTACCTGCAACTATAGGTGTACCCATCATCACCCCTTATTTTTCAGTTAAATCCTAGTGTTGGAGGATGATGGTGCAAGTACTTTGTTTTTTCTAAACTCATGGCAATTGTCAAACATTTTGGATGGAACTAACTGAGAATCCGAGATGGGATTTATGTGTAAAAGATCATGGAAAGTCACGTTAAGGGCATGTCACGTGTGTCAGTAAATGCAAGATATGTCACGAATGAGAGTGATACCATGAATTACCAATGGCAGTTTGAAAGAGCGTTATTAAATCGTAACATAATCAGACGAGATCAATTACCAATGGCAGTTTGATTAATTAATATCCGGTCTAAACTTTATCAAGTAACAAACTTTTCGTTCAAAGGAAAGAAAATCGATGAATTACAATCTCATGAGACAACATGTGTTTTAGTAAATTTAAGTGTGACTACTACGTCGCCATATGACATAATACGTAAATTAATGACATCACCTAAGTTGCCCCTCAACTCGGGTAAACCCAAATGTGCCCAGCCTTACAAATTTATATTTATTTCTAGTCTACTAGAACCAATTGGAAAAAGCCCTAGCCAATTACCCACCCGGTAAAAATAAAAAAATTATAAACTAGAAATACAAATACATGAAATTCAACAAATCACAGATCACAGTGAGAAAAACCCCCAAAACAAAAAACCCAAATACCAAAACCAAAGGCTCACAGACGCGCAGAGAGAGAGAGGCAAGGAGGAGAAGAACCAGAGGAGGAAGAAGGGTTGCAGAAGGAGGGTAGAGGGGGAAGAAGGGAAATATGGGAAAGAAGAAGAAGAGAGTGGCGTCGAAGGTGTGGTGCTACTACTGCGATAGAGAGTTCGACGATGAGAAGATACTGGTGCAGCACCAGAAAGCCAAGCATTTTAAGTGCCATGTCTGCCACAAGAAGCTCTCCACCGCCGGCGGCATGGCCATTCACGTCCTCCAGGTCCACAAAGAGAGCGTCACCAAGTATGGCTTTCTTTACCTTTTCCCCCAATTGTCAAAAACCCTAATTTTTTTTCTTTTTGTTTCGTCGCTGAATTTTTTATTTTAGAATATGATATTGATCAGTTTTTGTTTTTGCTGTGTAAATTTATGATATTTATCGTTTTTGTTTTGTTATAATTAGATTTGGGTCTTCAAAGAAATTCATGGTTACGAAAAATCGCAATTTGGACATTTGGGACTTGGGTGTGAATTTTGTAATGCGGGCTCGGCAGTTGTAGAAAATTTTAGCTGGAAAGATAGTTTGGGATTATAGCTTTTTGTTAGCTACATAGGGGCAACTTAATAATCAATGGAATTGGCTCTGACTGTTTTTTAGATTTTCGAGCAAAGTTGGGTTGTAGGTGTTTATAATTTTGGTAGCTTGAAGGTGGATCAAGTGCAAAAGTATGGGACTGGGGAATATTTTGTGAGTGCTTGTAATTTTGGTAGAATTGGGAATCCAGGAAACAGTGAGGCTGTTAATATGAATTGGGTTTCCTTTTGTTGGGATATACTGTAATGTGAACTCATATACATATGGGGCCTGCTTGATAATAAGAGATCCCATGAAACCTCAGTAAGATAATCTATTGCTTTACACTCTTACCCGTATAAGTTTAAGAGGGTTTTTATGCCCATAGGTAATTCTGTAATGGATATGAATATATGCTGATGATGAAGTTAAACTTAACTTTTGTCTACTGTATTAGGAGTTAGGACCAAAATGTAACTGTCAATATATTTCTGCTTGAACTGTTAGCTGTCTTCCATTTCACTAGTAAGAAAGGGGTGTGATATCCACACACCCCATTTTACTTCTCACACACCTTTTGAATTTTCGGCCGTCGGATCGGATGAATTGAAGAAGATCAACGGACATAAATTATCAAGGGTGTGTGAGAAGTAAAATGGGGTGTGTGGATAGCACATCCCATAAGAAAAAAACACAATCAAAAGCCATGGTTCAATTTTTCTAACTGGAACATAATAAATTTGTCATAGACGGTTGTACATACTAATTGTTTGTAGTTACACTATCTCACTGGATCCTTTTCATGAACTATTATAGAGTAGGGTTAAACAATGATGACTATATATAAGTTGTGCCTCAAATAATTCCTTATCATAATTTCATTCTACTGATTTTCAAACTGTTAAAACTCTGTTTTATAGAGTTCCCAATGCTAAGGCTGACAGGGAGTCGACGGATATTGAAATATATGGGATGCAAGGAATCCCACCTCACGTCTTGGCTGCACATTATGGAGAGGAAGGTAAAGGATCCATACAAGTATTGATGTTTATCCAGACAATTTTTGTTATTTTATTTTAATGTTATGTTAACATCATTGGTATTTGATGAAGTGTGAATTTTTATTTTATTTTAATGCTCAAATTCAACTGGTTTATGATATCGTTGGGTTTGACTCACATTAAATTATGACCTGGATGTGCTGGTACATGCAACTATGCATAGATGGACTCATTGCTATTGAACTTCTTTGTTTGTATTGAATTAGACATTACCATCAGAGTGTTCATAGCAGTATCCGTGTAATACTTATTCAATATAAGTAGTTTGATGGTTGCATTTTGCCCATGTAATAGTTTTTCAAATTCTCATGTGTTCTTGGTTGAACCAAGTTGTGCTTATGTATACTTTTGCAAACACACATTCACATGGATCCGGATGTCCTAATCTGTGCATACGAATTCTGCATAAAATGTTTTGTCATGGTTTTATCTTGTCTGTGCAATAAAATTTGAAAGTGATATCTCATTTATAAGCTAAAGACAAATCAAACCAAGAAAAAGTTTATAATACCTATCATTTTGATTAGTTTATGGCTTCTTTTGAAGTTACAGCATTAATCATGTATATTAAGTTTATTTTCTAAATATCTCTATTTATATGCAGATGAAGACGGTCCATCAAAAGTAGCTAAAGTAGACATCCCAACAACCCAGTTTGTTGGTGGTATGGTGCCAGGTTCGATGGGGATTGCATATCCTCCCCAACCACCTTTGGGTGCAATGCGGCCAATGTATGTTTTCTGTCAGGTTTCTTGCATATCCTCTCTAACCAGCTTTGTGATATTTTAAAATTATGTTGTCTGAAGTACATAATTAACATTTACATAAACAAGTTATCTGTTTGTTTCTTTTGGTTTTTGTTCACTCCAGGTACAGTTCTGCAGTTCCAGTGCCTCCGAATGCTTGGCAAGTTCCACCTCGTCCCCAGCCATGGTATCCACAGCCTCCATTAGTCTCAGTACCTCCTCCTTCCTCATTGGGTTATGTGCAGCAACCATTGTTCCCCGTGCAGAATGGGAGGCCACCTCTACCATCAACAACAATCCCCGGACCTCTGCCTCCACATATAGCTCCTCCTGGGCTTACTACATCCATGCCTCCTGCTCCTGTATCACAACCCCTGTTTCCTGTTGTTGGTACAAATAATGTACCAACACAAAGTTCTCCCTTTTCTCCTCCTTTGCTTTCAACCAGTGTTCCCTTTAGTTCTCCAGCTGAAGTTAAAGGCTCAACAGATGCTTATCAAGGTGCTAAAACTTTCCAAACAAGTAGTTATCTAAGTTTCTCAGTTTTGATTTCTTATTATTGATTTATATAATTGCTCATTTAGTTATTGTTTTTCTACAATTGTTTTATCGTTTAAAAGCACGTTTAAAAGAAATTCAAACTGTCTGCATTTCGAAAATTTCAAAACTGAAGATTATTTTAGTGTTGGAAGAGTTCGACTCGTTTAAAGTCTTGAAAAATTCAAAAAAATGTTTTTTTTCCTTTGCGTGCATGATAGCAGTATGGTGTCACAGCTGTCTTCTTGCTTTAACTTCGACTTATCTCTCATGTCTGATAAAATAAGTTGTAGATGCCTCAAATTTTCTTTTGTTCTTTAGCATTCAAGTTGCTTTTTGAGATCCTTGTAGAGAGTTCTGTTTTAGTCACTTCAAATTTGGATATGCTATCAACGACTAGTTTTCACTCTGTTATCTTAAATGTTTGAATATTACAAAGGCATCTTTTATGTTCCTTCTAGTAATTGTTCTGGTATGCTAAGCCTTATTTATTTTCCTGCTGCAATAATGAATCCCTCCCACATTGCTAAATTCTCCATGTTGATGCCTTTGGATTCTTTGGATTGTTGATTTCATATGTGCAAGGCTTGTGAATCTGACATATCCTTTTCATTTACTTCCTACAGGTGTTAATTCACGCTCTTATGCATCTGGTCCGAACACTGGTGGTCCATCAATTGGACCACCCCCTGTAATTGCAAACAAAGCTCCTGCTCCCCAGCCAGCTGCTAATGAGGTGTATCTAGTTTGGGATGATGAGGCCATGTCCATGGTAAGTTGTTCTTAATTTTCCTAAATGATTATTTTTCCACTTTGCTAGTCTTGTTCGTTGTTGCTAACTTGTTTTTTGTTCGGAGTTGTTGCTAACTTGTTAAATTGGTTATTTATTTGCAGGAGGAAAGAAGAATGTCCTTAGCGAAGTATCAGGTGCATGATGAAACTAGCCAGGTAAGTATACTACCTCTTTAATTTACGGAGTTGCATTGCTCTAACCAGCTAGGTAGGCTTTATGTTCTGTCTTGTCGGGTTGGGTTGTTTACCAATTGTTTCCTGATTGGAGAGTTATTTACTGTATGAATTTGAAAATTTTCTTTTGAAACGAAACAAATTAACAAAGAACATGTGAACCTTCTATCTTTTTGCTTCCAACCCAATTGGTTGATGGGCATGCTGTTTTGTTTATACTGCCGTTCTTTGGTTTCCACGCAACTGCATCAAAAGGTTCAAGTAGGTATTTACATTAGTTTTGCTGTTAGTAATTACAATTTTGACAAGCTTGCTGCTATGGGCTCAAGGATTCTCCTATCTAGCATCGTACCCAGTTAAGTACGGAATGTATATATTTGCTCATTTAAAATTTAGATTTATCCATTGTTCACTCTCCCCATGCTTTCTTTTGCGGTGTGGGGATTTGAGTGAAACAATGTCAAGACCAACAAATTTTTTGTTAATTGTAGCAACATTATTTTATCATTGAACAGTGAAACCAGACTTGGCCAGGTCAGATTCTTTCATAAAGTTTGGTATCTCTTCGGTTAGATGATAGGACCAATCCATTTTATCTGGCTTAACCAAGTGAATCATGCACACGGTCCCTCCCTCACTGATGACGTCATTGCGGTTTTCTTTTTCAGATGAGTTCAATTGATGCAGCCATAGACAGAAGGATTATGGAGGGCAGGCTTGCCGGTCGAATGGCATTTTAGATCAATTAGCAGCAATGGGACGACGACGACAGTGTTTGCGCGTTTGGAATCTCATGCTGGCGTATGGACCTGGGAATCTCATGCCGATGCACACTCCATGTCCTGCAGAGTTTATTCGAAGCGAAGGGCGGTTTACCGGACTAACCAGTCATAGATTCGTGTTGTATTCTTTTTGCAAGAACGTGAAGTAGAGGAGCAAAAATATCAAGTTATAATGTAACTTTCATATTCTTTTTCATACTTCCCCATAGATTTTGTTGCAAACTTTTTAGGATTAGGGATATTTAAAGGACTCCATTTTGTTCATCGACAATATGTCTTCAGTGGACTAATATTTCAAATGTGGTTATTAACATTGTTGGTATTATTTATGAATGATGATGTTGTTATAGGGCTTTTGAACTTTTAGTTATGACGTTCTTATCATTTTTAAAAT
>JAOTRO020164581.1:0-12733 GCA_028566515.2 Pyracantha coccinea | reverse complement strand
TTGGCTACTTTATGCTTGCAAACATCTAAACTCTGATGCTGTCTTTAGAATTTCATATTAACCTAAAAATTGCTAGCAGAGTTTGGAAGCTTTCGAAACCCATCAAGAAAACTAGCATTGGCCACTTTATGCTTGCAAACATCTAAACTTGGATGCCGTCTTTAGAGTTTCATATTAACCTAACAACAGTCTTTTTGTTTGATGCATTCTTTTCCTTCTAATGATAACATACCCAATTTCTCTGTAGGAGTATGGTGCAAACAAGAAGGGGAGCTTTGACAAGATGCTTGCAGATGGTATATTAATCTTGTTCTTACTACTGCCTGCTTATGTTATATTTTCTGAAATGATTTTCTCACACTTCATTTTTCAGGTGCAAATGCACAGAATAGCACTGTCTCTATGCCTGGGAAGCCTGTATCTATGCCTGGAACTAATCTGAATATTGGAATGGACTTATGGAATGCATCCCCTGCTGGTGCTGGAGCAGCAAAAGTGAGAGGAAATCCGTCGGGTGCCCCATCAGCTGGTGGTGAGCATTGGATTCAAGTACGTGTCTTTCTGTTTTCTTCTAAATTGTTGTTTAGTATTACTATTCGTTTTTCATGCAAAACTTTATCGGTCTAGATGTTTGACTTGTTATGTTGGGCGTTTTTAGTTTGGCACAAGACTACCAGTCTGGAAGCACAATTAAACAAGATCCTACCTAGTAATGGTCTAGATAACAGTCGAGTAAAATAACATGTTAGATTGTCTGCCAAGAGAAAACCTGACTACGTGTGTGTATCTGTTTGTATTTGAATGAAAGTATTATTTTTGTTAATAACTTTAATGGTTTGTTAGTAAAACTATTACACTTAAATTTTATTGTTCATTCAATTTAGTTCGTACTTTGAAATTGGATTCCGTTTACATTTTGCGGAGGTGCCTAGTCATGGTGACTCATAAATATATTTCTTAAAAATCGAAAATGCACTTTGGTAGTTGTTTTAGCTCATCATTGATTTTCATGATTTTGACAGGACGAACGTGAACTGAAAAGACAGAAAAGAAAGCAATCGAATAGGGAGTCAGCTAGGAGGTCAAGATTACGGAAGCAGGTGCATATGTACTTCTGTACTTGTTGACAGGAATTTCTTGTTCTATCTGCCTTTCTTGATATGCATCCTGTGCTACAGGACGATGATAAGTTTTAAATAATCATGTACTTCTGTACTTGTGTACTTGTTGACCTGAACAAAAATAATTCATGTGTCTAAATCGCTCTTCCGTTTCTTATGTGTTTCCAGGCAGAGTGTGAAGAGCTACAAGCAAGGGTAGCGGTTTTGAGCAATGAGAATCATAGCCTCAGAGAGGAGCTGCACAGGCTTTCTGAGGAATGCGAGAAACTTACATCAGAGAATACTAATATAAAGGTCCATTTCTATGCGCTTACACTTTGTTCTTATTTTTTTACTTGTATGACATCCATTGGGGAGAGAATCCTTGCTGATTAGAGTTCTAGCATGATTCGTTAAAAGCAATCCAAGTTGCCTGAAATGTTTCACTAATCTGTTGCACGAGCGCGGTCCATCTTTTGACAAAGTACGTCTGTGCCGCTATGCAGGAAGAATTGACACGAGTGTGCGGACCCGATTTAGTAGCAAACCTTGAGCAGCAGCCTGGTGGTGGTGAGGGCAACAGCTGAGATGGAATATTAGTCTCGCTTTGTAGTAACAGAGATTTATGAGCTCCGGAAGCCATGACCCTTCCGCGAATTGAGCGTAGAGAATTTGTTTTCCTTGCTAATTTGTACACTTTTAACCCCTTTTATCTGTAACAGTAACGTTTATTTATGAACTTAGCTGTTGAGTTGGATCCTCTGGGAAGTGGGAACCGTGCAAATTGTTGTATCATTGGAAAGAGTATATAATAGATTGACCTCCATTTGGTATTTGTAGTTTTTGAATCGATTTGTGGCTTCGTATTCTTGTCCCCCATTTTTCCTCTTTCCCTACTCATCCGAAGTGATTGCCCCGAATGAAGGCGTCGTCCGGTTTGCGCTCTTATTTGGAAACTTTAGAGTGCTGCTATTTGGACCACCTTTACTGAACGAGTTACTGACTACCTCTCTAGGATATCGGTTTCCACCTCTACTAGAGAGGTGGTCATCATAGGTGGTCCAAATAGCATGAATCGTTTAAAAGTTCTGTTTAGACGCACAAAACCAATAGTTGCCTACTCTTATAAGAGTAGAACGCACAATTGTGCGTGAAACCTTTTTGTATTATAGAGTTTGTCAGTAAGTATGTTCGTTTTTGTGTCTTAAATAGCATCACTCTTCATTCTTCGCATTAAGGTCCACAATGTTGAATTACACCTCATCTGAAAGAGCGGAGAAAAATGAATCACCTTCTGATATTTGCCTAATCGACAGATAACATGCTATAAGAGTAATTTACCCCAAAATTGTTTTTCTTAGCAATATGTTCCGCTACTTCGGAGATTTTACCAATCAATGGACAAACAAAAGATTTTAGACAACCTAATTCAAGGGAAGTAGTTTTGTCTCTATATTGCGCCCGAAAGAATTTCAAAACTATACACTCGAAAAGCAATAATAATTCTCTTTTTAATAATAACATTAATCATCGTGATCAGACTCCGAAACTGGTGCTGGTCTAGTCTGGCCTTCAATCGCATTCTGCCCTGGTAGGTCTGGATTAGGCGGTCTGATCTGGCCTTCAATCGCATTCTGCCGGGGTACATCTGAATTAGGCGGCTGGTCTGTTAAAAACAAGGGAGGGCAACAAACTGTAATCAACGAAAATGAACTGGCGAGTTTAAAAAACAGGGACCAGTTACTAGCCTTTGTAACCTAATGATATATCGTTCCATTATATACAATCCCTATGTAGGAGAAAAACTATAGCTAAACTTCAGACGTGTGAGGTCGGGATTAATCATTCTCACCTGAACCCAAAATCTTCATGATCATAAGCCTAGCATACTCGATCTCAGCTTGGTGTGCACGAAGGAGTTTATGCTGCAATATAGAAACCAATATACCTCAATGAGTGCACATTTTAGTATTTTAGCCACAAAGTGTAAACAACAAAGAGCACTTCCATAGCAGTTCAATTGGATCCAAACCAACAATTCAGGGGTCCAGCTTAGTGCTTGCCAAAGTAACATTCAATAAACTCATATTTATCTATACTATATAAAGACCGAGGGAATACCACTTCGCCATATGTGAGCCCCAAAACTCGATCAATTCTAGCTTGATGCTTCAAAAAGAACGGGCGTAGATGGCTTGTGTACAACTGCTTCGCTCCCTAATGCAAAAAGGGCAAAATTACTTACTAATTCATTTTATAAAAGAAAGCAGGTAGTTAATTACAACAAAATTTTCTCCTTGCGTCAATATCTCATAAGCAT
Organism: Pyracantha coccinea; assembly: GCA_028566515.2. Classification (NCBI taxonomy): domain Eukaryota; kingdom Viridiplantae; phylum Streptophyta; class Magnoliopsida; order Rosales; family Rosaceae; genus Pyracantha; species Pyracantha coccinea. The sequence continues at coordinate 9,313 of JAOTRO020164581.1, read as the reverse complement.
GCACATAACCACAGTCGGCTGTGAAACGTTACAAAGCATTCTGAACATAGCTCAATAATTCAACTATAAACATAAGATAAGGCACCTATAAATATCCAAATGAATATGCAATTCTTTTCGTCCAAGTGTCTGTCAACATCTTTAACAGATGATGTTCCAACAAAATTGGATAAAAATCATGAAAAGAATAATAATATATAGAATTTCAAAACGACTTCTAATCCTTTCTTTGATGTCTGACAGCCAAGACCTACCTGTAAACTTGATATGACAACTAAAAAAGTAAAAACAAAATAGTTCAAAGAAAATATGTTTCGTAAAATAGATTAGCAGATTCTCACAAGCAATGAGCTTCGTTTTACAATCATATGCACAGTAATTAGGTAACACGATTTTGTTAATAATCACAGGAGAAGAGCCCACGTGGTAAGGTAGGTGGGGAAAATGGTTAAGATTAGAAAATTTCATTGGTGAAATCACATCCCGATCAACCAAAGGAAAAATATAATCCAAAACAGAAAGATGAAAACAAATTTAAACAACGAACTTTTATTTTTGGAGTGAAATTATTCAATATTATGCAACAATTCCCAGGATGCTACAACGAGTCTGAATATGAGGATGATTGCAATGACATACTAGAAGTGAGCACAAGAGAGGGAGAGAGAAAATAGACAATTATAACCAACTGAATTTTGTGACAGACAGGTGTCTTTATAAATCTTCTTCCATATGTATTGATACAAACACTCCAAAGAGAAGAATAAAACTGAACTTACATCAACAGTAGGAAGTTGGAGCCAAACAAGAAATGCAAACTTCATATGGTAGTACATTGGGCACCTGGGCACAACAAAAAATAAAGATGAGGTTATCTATCAAACTCAGTACATGAAAAAATTAGTAGTGATATATTTTCTTTTAACATTGTCCGAAATAACATACTGTTTCCTTATGGCAATAGATCCTCAATTATAACTATAGTTGAAAACACATTCTACTTTGAATGCTAATGAAACACTCTTGTTGGAAAATGGTATCGTTTCATAGTCACAACACAGGCAGAGGAAAGTGCAAGTATATGGAAGAGTATAGGGTACCCTTTTTCTATTAATCTTTGTTCAAAATGCTGACATTGTATTTTTGCTTTTCAAGTCACCAACAAATTGTGGTGTGAAACATACAACCTTATTCATCAGTAATTTAATGAAACTGTCAATGTAACAAATTTAAAGAGATCTAGAGTAATCCTGAAACTACACCCAAGGTACGGGATTCTGAGCAAATATGCAAAGATGAATATGCATATGTAAAAGGTAGCAAATGTGATAGATAAAGAACCTAACTATTTAACAAACGCTGTAACTCTGAGGAACACGATCCAGATCTTACCATGAAATAAGCTTGTCTGAAAATATTTCAACAAGGCTGAAAGATCCATAAGCTGCAATCATTTGAAGTGAAATTAGATTACTTGCATGATAGGGTTCAAAAGAAGCATAAGTCTTGATAGTATACAGTTAAGAATCATAAGACGAAAATTCATCCAAATACAAAGTACAACAAGGAAAGTAACAAAAGTAACTAATAATTTCCAACCTGCCCAATACAAAAGCCACTTTTCTTGTGCAATACGATCTTTCCTTTCAATTGCCTTGCATGTACAGTATACTGGTATACCAATCCCCACAGAACAACTACACCAGAGCACAAATTCAACGTCTTTTCATAAACTAACCACATTCCAAGTTGAACGAAAATAAAATGACCATTAATCATGCCTTAGCATGCAGTTCACATTAATCATGCCTTACCATGCAGTTCGGAGTACAATGTTCGAACCAAGAGGGCAAAGTAGCAACCTCAACCCTACCTGCATCAGATATTCTCAAACGTCAATTTTAGCGTTTAATTACCGAAAAATTAATGGATTCCAATATTGCATAAAACGATGAGGGTAATAGTGAACAATATTAAGCATCAACCATGGAAATATAAACACATACACACAGAAGCAAATTCATGATGTATTAACAAAATTATTGACCAAAAAAAGATTTATAAACAAAATTTCCAGAAGTTACTGAATTTCACAATCCAATTTCCTAATCCTACGATTAATTATCTTGTACTTTACTCACACGAATTACATCAAAAATTGAAATTTCCAAAAAAAATAAATAAAAAAATAAAAATTTATAGTGAATAATTACACAAATTGTTCAACAAGCATTTTAATCGCAAGTTATCAGTAACCCTAAATCAGATTGGAGTTCGAAAATTTGGGGATCAGTCTTTTACAATAGTTGAAACGAAACGGAAACGAGAACAAAGAGAAAATAAATGCATCAAACAGTAAGTGAAGAGTACAGGAAAATGGAATCGAAGGAGGAAGAAGAAAGGGGACCTCGCTGGTGATGTTGGATCCGAGAAGAGCCATTTCTGAGCAGAGCAGAGCAAAGCGTGCAGGGAAACCTCCTAACCGTTAACTACGTTACACGAGATATGGAGTCGGTAGAAATGGAAAAGTTGAGTGAATTTTTCAAAGAAAATCGGCCCAACCGTTAACCGGCTCAATTATAGAGTCAAAGTCGAAAGAGTTTGAACCCGAGACACAGTAGGTTGAAACAGGAGCCCTAACTAACAAGATAATTCACAATTTACATTCAATTATAACACTAAACGGTCTTGTTTGTTTATTATCATTCGATTGGAATTGATAAAAACTAACTATACTTAAGGTATATTGAAGATGAAGGAGAACGATTTTTTTTTTTTTGATTGGATTAGGCGTGAAGGAAGTTCATCTCTTCTAATCCTCTTATTTTAGGAGAATTGAAATGAATTAGTTTCCTTGATGAGTAATTTATCATTTATTTTCAATTTTGTTTTTCATCATGTCCTTAAATATAGTGAGTGGTCAATTCTAGTTAAATTATAGGGACCAAATAAGCCTAAAATGTGTATTCTTATCTTGGATTGGGCCAAACCACACGAGTGATAAAATTACATTTTTTTTATTTATAAAACAATGTTCTAGAGATGAGTTTGAGTCAAATCACCTAATACGCCAGTCATAATTGGATAACGAAGTTGTTATATGTTGGGGTCTAAAATGTTGGGGTATAAAAATATCACATGTAAGCACAATAACGTCTCAAAGCCTGATTGTCTGTGAAATACCTCGAGCCAGGGTTAAATACATGCAAAGGTGCAAAATCGAGAATGTTTACAATCACGCCAACCTAATAAGGTAATAATTTATGGAAGACCGTTTGTATAATCACGCCAACTGTACAAGCCCATGCATATTCACCATCCCAAGCTTTGTCACGACATTGTCCTCACAGACAAACCATGCTAACTACAATGCTGCTAAAATGAGCCCAAACTACCTTTAGGGGCTTGCCAAGTGGGTCGTGACGTGGATGGTCACAGAAGATTATTGGGTCTATATGTGGAGTTTAAGATTATTGAGGACTTTAGGTTGCTGGGGAGCACCAAAGATCCAAGCCCACAATCTTTAAACCTCACGTAGGCAAGTTCGGGAGAGAACAAACCAAAATCCTTTTTCCTTTAGCAGACCAACTAATCCAGTTAGGAAGAAACTAGAATCCAAAGTATCAGGTTTACGTGAGAGCAGGGCATCCATTAATGAAGAGAGGAGGGTATTTCCCTTCTTAGCTCATGCAGAAGAACAATGAAGAAAAACAAATGGGTGTGTTGCCAGAAGCAGTGCATATGGAAGGCTAACCAAGGAAGAAGGCACTCTAAACCAGGCGCGCGATGCAGGCTTCACGGGACCGACGACGTCCACCAATGTTACGCTAAAAAGAAAAGTCATAGCTGCACTGAGGAAAAGAGAGAGGAAGACTTAGCCAAAGCATGAAGAAACGGGAAAACCAAGGGATTCCCTAGGAGAAACCTAGGAAAGCTAGCATCCACCTATAAAAGGTGTAGGAGTCACAACGTAAATGATAACATAACATAACACAACAGAAAGAGAGAGAAAAGTAAGAGGATTGGGGGTTGCATCACACCAAGCAGGGAGATTCTTCTCTAAGCGCATGTAGTCTTGGATCATCAAGGAAATCTTCAAACCCTTAGGAATCCCATATTATTCATCCTTCAAAACCATGCAACCATTCACACAAGTTCTCTCTCATGCTAAACTTGGTCAACTTCTAACTTACGCACCATGCCTCACTTCCCATTATTTGCTTAAATCACGTTATCTTTGAGTCATTAATCCAACCAGGATACTTCCAAAGACACGCTAATTCTTTCAAGGTATTCTAGAACTTGGTACTTAAACGAACCAGAGGAAGTAAAAGGATATCCACCAAAGCCCAAGTCCAGCTCGACTTAAAAATCCCCCAATATCATACAATAAGTTGAACTTGAATACTCACTTACAATTGGAGAAGAGGCTGTTCCTCGTTAAAGAGCTTATTGTTGTAGGAAAAACAAGGAAGGGAGACAATTACCAAGGGTGGGGAGAAGGCTGATAACCAACTATGTTTTAGTTAATGAATTCATCATATATGCAAAGAGAAATTAACCTCTAAGTAAAAAGGTCAATAAGAAATAAATTATGTACGAGGAAATGAGATCCATAATCCATTGATTCATAATTTGAGTGTTGGGACATTGCCAATAGTTTGCTTAGCTTCCCTCTTATGTTTCTTCCAAAACAAGCAAAAAAAAAAGTTACAACGAGAACCAAACATGCACCAAAAGATTGACCAAAAAAAAAAAACATACACCAAAAGAAATATAAAAATAATAGTCCCAAACCTAACAAAACATATTGGTCGGGATCATTACCTTGATACTTAAACACATAATTACACCCCAATCCCCAATAGTTAGAGTAATTAAAAGAGAAAAGAAAACTGCTTAATTATTAGCTAGTCTTCTAGCTAGCTGCTAATGCTAATTAGCTCCTCCTAATTACACCTCCATGCCGACGTGGCAACCAGGGCCCTGTCGTGCCAGCAAAGCACCAACTCGGCCTGCCGTTTCGCCACGTGAAATCCCCTGACCTGGACCTTCCCCAACAGGCACTGGGCCTGAAAGTCAGCAAACTGGCTCAGCTCCATTGCCCTCATTCCCGCCCCCTGAAACACTTCCCGCCATGGCGGAATCATCCCACCTGCCGCCTCCACCGCTGCCTGAATCTTCGGCCGCAGCAGAAACGTTTCAATATTCTTCACCACGTCGCTGGAAGCTGCCACTGATGCGTCCAGCGACTCCAGCATGATTGAGAAGAACTCAAGGCCGGAGACGAAGTTCCTTCGGAAGGAAGTTGTTCCAGAATCTCCCATCCCTTCCCCGTCGACGAACACCACGACGCTTGGCAACACGCGGCGCATGTCGCCGAGAAAACCGGAGATGTTGTTCTGGGAGCAGAGGCGGCGGAGGATGTACGGCGACAGAAGAACCGCAGTCTTCTCCCCGTCCATGAACTTGACGGCCTTGAACGACATCATCTCGAACGTACGGACGGGGAGGAACTCGACCTGGAACCTAATCTTGAGCTCCTGGGCGAACTGGGACAGGTTCTCCCGAATCAGCTGGGTCTCGACGGCGTACTCCTCCGGCACGACGGCGGTGATGCGGAGCACCGGTGGGACCTGGTTGCCTTTATTTCGGCTCGCCACGTTAGCTTTCTCGGCGAGCTCTTTCATTAGGGAAGCGTACTGGCCGCCCAGGCCGATGTCAAAGTCGATGACGTGGATGAAGGCCGATCCGTTGAGGGCTTCGAGCAGGGCCTGGTTTGTTGTGAAGTGAGAGAACATCGGGACCGGCGAAATTCCGGAAAAGCCCTTGCAGGCGCGGATTGTCTGGACGATGTCGGACCAGGAAGAGAACTCGCGCGCAGCCGTATCAGAGCCATTGAGGAGGGATTGAAGAGCGTCCTTGAAATAAACCGCGGCGCGCTGGAGTGGCTTTCCGACGGGTTTCGACGGGGAGGAGGATCGCAGCCTGTTGTTCAAACGGTCTAGGATCACATGAGCTAGTTGCAAATCGTCCGAGTCGAAACAGTCTGCGGCGCGGATTAATTCCTCTATGAAATCAACCCCTACGTTCCAGTTGCCCGACTGATGGAAGTCGTTGATCACATGGTCGTAACAATTCTGCGAGGAGTACACTTCGGAGAGATTGATGTTGTAATCGGAGTGGACGGGATGGGTGGGATCGAACGGTTGAGTATGCAGGTACTCCGAAATCTGAGGATCGTTTGAATTCAATTGCGGGATTGAATTCTTGAGGTTCGGGACGTTGTCGTCGTGCAACCCTAAGTCTCTCATGATTGAGTCCCAGACCCCTTGCTCCTCCCACTCCACAGGGTCATGGTTCGGGTGAGACAGCACGTCGGAGATGGCCAAAATTTTGGAGGGTTTCTCGGCGGAGACAGGGCTGGGGCTGTGGCGGAGTTCGAGAACCGAGGTGGGCTCGTAGCCCCCCAAGCTGGAAATACCTAGGTGAAAGTTGACACTTTGGTTATTAGTCTGGGTGCTGTGCTTGGGAGATTGGTTGTTGTTGTTGCTGTGTGGGGAAGAAACAGGCACTCTCATGGCTTATTTAGACAGCCCTTCTTTTATGACTGGCTTATTTAGAAAGCTGTGATTTGGTTGAGAGGAAGAGGAAATGTGAAGGGAGGGGTAAGGGGGGCTTTTGGTGGTGATGATTGAGGGCTTTTTATCTTTGCGTGTGCGCATGGTGGTGGTGGTGGGATGGCAATGGAATATAATAAGGTATAGTAGTAGCGTTTGTGTGGAAATGTCATACATGACATTAGAGGGATGACGAGGGGTCGGAGGGAGGCTTTTAATCTCTTTGAAGCTTCTTGCTCAAGTCTTTGCATACAATTGCTTTTTCTGAGTTTTCTGTACATTTCTTTGTTTGATTCGCTGTCTAATTCTGCTTTTTAGTAATTAGCTCACTTCTGGACTCTCTCCAGGCCAAGCAAAAGCAATCAAACCATGTTAGGTGTATTTTTAGAAGGATCCCATAACAGTGAAGTGTGCGGTTGGCTAGCTTGTTGAAAGTTTAGGTTATTGGTGGTAACTCATTTTTATGCTTGATTGTGGATCTCACTTATGATCAACAATGTATTTAATATGCATTTGTCGTTTCATGGAGCTTACATTAAGTGATTAAGAGCGTTTGTTTCAGATTTGGTTCAACTTGTTAGATGTTCAAAGAGGCCACTCGTTCTCTCTCAACTATACAATGATAGTGTCCCAAATTAACCACATATTTTTAGATGTTGAGTTTTATCACAAAAGACATTGGTGTTATTAAAGGTGAAACCATGTACTTATATATTGTATGACTAGGGTGTGAAACCAAAATGATCCCTTATATATTGTATTTTATTTTATTAATTATGCGATGTGAAACTTATATTCAACATAAATGAATAACGATACAACTCTTAAGCAAGTAAAGTCTCGTTTTTTTGAAAATGAATAATGCACATGTACACAAAAAGAATCGATGTGTGATATTAAATTCTTCTATGCAATGAATTTCACTTGTATTAGTCTTGTTCCCTTGTTGTCTTTTATTTTATGTCATGTGTCCATTTTTTAGCTTGTAATGCATTCGCATTATCTATGTTAAAAGTTAACTTACTTTACAAGTTAAGATTTCATCTTAAAAATAATCAGCAATAAGAGTAGTAGCTAGTTAAAGAAAAATAAATTATTACGAGAAACCACTAGAACAACACGCACCAGCGAAGCTCAACATGAAAGGAAAGCATTCTTAGCAACTGATGGATAGTTTTGTCCCAAATTTTTGTATTGACATCCACTAAATTTCACTGAGGAACAATCTCCATATCTTCAAACACCTCAAGTGTGACAAATTTTAAGTTTAACACATAGCCAAGAAGACTAATCTTAACCCCACGGACTAGATGGACAATAATATTTGTGAAGATCGTGACACATTTTATTTTTGAAATTAATTTTGCAGACTGCAAAAATCATCAAAGGAATGCAATATGCCAACCATGCATCTCGCTTTTACCCCGTGAATATTTCCACTTAACCCGACGAAATAAAACCCTAAACCCTAATTTAAGCGTTTGCGCAACGAAACCTGTATGGTTTGTCGGGCAAGAATTTACAAGATACATGCCATTTTTTCCCTTGCGCAAAAATGTTACCCAACGAAATGTTCTTGCCCTACAAAATTATTTCATCATGCAAAGCCTTTGAAAAAACCATATATGTTGAACATCTTTGCCCGACCAATAGAAATTTTCGTCGGGTAAACCTACTTTGTCCGACGAACTATGGTTCGTCGGGCCAAATTTTGTCAAGCGAATAGTATTTTCTGGTTGTGTAATGATCGATTCTTGCATGTTCCAAAAAGAGTTCCAGTCCGTTTTACCATTTCAATAAACTAATTAAACATCTTTTTCAAAGCATCTTGGGATTGAAGTTAAAAATTAACCTATTCTAGATACAATCCCCTCAAAGTCATCTACAATTCCTTCATTGATTATTTCTACTCAAGTTACTTAAACGTTTAATTACTATCTTGTATAAAATTGTAATTAAATAAGGAAATGTTAAACCGTAGACTAAGAAAAGATTATTTGTTCTTCCCTCTACATAATTCTAAAGTCTTTCCATACCAAACTCATATCATATGGGAATCAGAGGGACCTCTCAATTCTTCTCAGCGTAAAACGACAAAGAAGTCAAAGTGTCAAACTGTTGGCGTTAAAGCTCCAAAGTATTGTCCCCCCAAACTCTTCCGAGGACCCACGAAAGCTCATAGTAACACCACCACCCACCTTTACTTATCTCACTTTGAAAAAGCTTAGAGAAAGAAGCCATGATTAAATCTTTGAGGGGCTTAGATACTTGCTGGCTCAGCCTACAATAATGGAAAGTTACTAAATGTATCTTCCCGAACCATGCAAAGCACTTAGCAAAAGTTAATTAGTATAGGCCTGTCGATAAGTTCAATGATTTTATCGGAAAAACTTGTATCATTACAGTTTGTTATTATATGAATAAATTGTCGATGACATAATTTACATGTCACATTTTTAAAGTAACAATATATGTATAATAATTTAAGTAGAATAATACTATCATATAACTAAGGGTGGATCCACATAAGGACCGAGGTGATCTTAGGACCACCTAGAAGCCGGGAAACACTCCTATGAAGGTCCTCAATGACCTTTTGAATATTTGATACGAGTTTTGATACGAGACTCTTTTTGTGCCCACCAAGTGTTTCATGTAATGACTATTAGGCATATACCTGCAATACTCGGGAT
>JAOTRO020164436.1:0-12734 GCA_028566515.2 Pyracantha coccinea | reverse complement strand
GGGGGGAGGGGAATATAAGTATTAGCTCAAAGTTGGGGTGCATCTTTGTAAAATAGGTCACAACAATGTACACTATTTTTATGTGTAAGAACATTTTATACATACATATATCTATATACAGTGACCCACTAAGAGATCGTATTCTACAAGAACACTTCCTAACGGTTTTCCACATTTTTAGTCATGATCAAATCTAACAACTAAAATACTCTCTACATAGCAAATGCTATCCCGTAACAACCAAACGCTCAACACAGACTATGATCAAAACTTTTAATAATAAAGGGTGATATAAAAATTTTGATACCCACTTCCTCTCTCTCCAGTGTCTCCACTCTTTTTCTCTCTCTGCATCTCTCTCCACTCTCCTACAGTAACTCACATCACTAACTTTAATCTCTGCATCTCTCTCTACTCTGCTTGGTAACTTGCATGCATAACTGCAAGAGTCCTCATGGAGGCCTTCTTATTTCCACCTCATAAACTCCTAATCCATCTAATTTGCCTTAAACCCTACCCTAGCAAGGTTGAGTTGTAATTTCACCATCTGGACTCCACCTTTCTTCCTCTAGGGTTCGATTCTTCTGAACTCAATTGCATCGAGATAGTTCAGCGTTTGCGCTGGCATAGTGACACAAATGAGAAACCATAATATAGCCTTCATTTTCTTTTCCTCTTCTGTATGTCGAAAAATAGGTGAACAACTCTTTAACTACGATCTACATGTTGAGGCAGCTGATGCTGCTCCGGTGAGAGAAACCCTTGAGACTTTTTAAGCTGAGAAACTCGTTTGCGATGGACACGACCCTGCCTGTGTTGTTCCCACTCGTGTGCTCCCCTCAGGATCTTGTCACCACAGGCCTAGCAATGGAAAGTCATTTGCACACCAACTTAGCCCAAGTCAACTAAACAACACGTCTGTATAAGCACCACAAATAAACTACAATGCAGGATGGAGAAATTGAGCAAACAAAAACAGTGCCCCTGCGCAGTCAACCAGTCCTAACCTTGCATGTATACCGAGTCCACAAGTCCCGCTGCATCGTATTCACTCCACTGGTATCTGGGGTATCCGAATCAGGAACCAAACTTGAATCCTGATTGAGGAAAGATCTAATCATTTCCACAGCAGGTCCAACCACTTCTGTAGCCCATGTATTATCCGCTTTGCCTATATGTATCAGAAATGAGAAAAAAAAACGAGTAGAACATTATGCCAAGTCCCACTGAAAAACAAGAGAAGCAAACGAAAAAAAAAACTAGGAAAAAGATAAGACACAGAAGCATACAGGATATGGATTCTGTTGCATCCAGGAAATGTATGTTCCATCCAAACAGTGTCTCCAGTCGATTTATCCTTCGTTTCTGTGAAACAATATAATTACGTTACAAATGTTTCTCACTTTTGTTTTCGAAACTGTTTAAGATTGTAGATATATAATCATTCAGAGTATATATTAGCTAAATGAAATATAGAGTGGGGTCCTCCCTTCACCGCCCCCATGGGGATGGTCTACAGGGTTCTTTGCCAATATGCTCCATAAAATGTTCGAGGGAGGAAAGAAATTCAATCAAGAGGAAAGACCTTTGAAGTGCAAGAGATAAACGTATACCTCAAACGATCTAGAATTGGTTGTTAAAACACTCTCACAATATCAAGGGCATCATATTCATTAAAGGATTTCCACCGATGAATAACAGCAGAAAAAGTGGTTAGATAAATAAGTTCTGTTCATAACTCGGGAGTACTTTTATTGAAAATGTACAATGGCCAGAAGTTATGAGAGTTAAGTCAGACTACCAGAGGCATGCTTCTATGGTGCAAACAAACATTAGAAAAATGAGAAAAATATCACCAGAAATTCATGCATAAAGAATTCAGGTAAATGTGACAAAATCAATTTACCTGACGACGAACTAGTCTTCGGGTGTTCATTTTCATTTTATCAATAGCTTCTTTTAACACAATTTTGGGTTGGCTGTCACTGAAGGACTTCAAGATTTCCCTCATGTTCTCCATCAATTTCTTATCAGCCAGGTCTACTGATTTCAAGGACATGGACTCATCTATCAAATGATTTCCTTCATCACTGGCTTCAACAATGTAAGCTCTCAAAAAGTTTTCAAACTCCCGAATCCCAATGGCCTGCCGCAAACCACGAGTATAATCTGCATTTGGGTTGAAAATTTCATAGACTTCATTAAGCAACCCAGCGTCTATCATGCAATCTACTCTTTGGTCCACATATTGGTCCAGCACAGGGAGGGAAGCATCCACACATATAAAACAGCAATTGTATCTGAAATTATCAACTTGCCCCCAGTTCTGCCCAGCCACATGCAAAAATTAAATATCATGTTTTCATCTTATTAATTTTATTATATATAAAATATGTAAGGAACATAGGGAGGTCCAATCTCATCAAAGCAATTACTCTTCCAACTTCAAGTGTGGAAAGAGAGTGAATTTTTATATTAAAAAAAGAAAAGAAAAGAAAAGAAAACTAATATATGAGCAACCAGGAACTTGGAAGTTGTACACAAAATAAAGGGCAACAGAAATGGTCCATTATGCTCAAGCTAGAATAATATCTTATTATCTTTAAAAAAATGTCAAAAGAAAATCATAATGCATTGATTAATGAATATGTCCTATCCGAGGTAAAAAAATAGCTCCTCTGTGAAGGGAACAGATATATGTATCACATTGCATATAACTAGAATACCACAAAATATATGAAAAAATAGGAAAACAAAGCTTACGCACTTTGGCAGCATTTCCCTGAAGAAGTTGGCTAGGAAGAACACCATGGTGAGCATACAGACTAAGGTACTGACTAATCTGCAAAAGATTCAACATAAGATGTGGAACTGAAATACACCTGTTCTGCCACAGGATATCAGATACACGATACTTAAGAATAAACAGCACATAAAAGCAATTGAAAATGTATGTTTGCATGACTCATTGCATTGAATATGGGACTCTTAAATAAGACTTTAGGACAAATAAAAGAATTTCTACTGGAGTGTAAAATCATTTATAACATTTATCCCAAAGTATAAATTTGAGAATACAAAAAGAAAAAATAAAACTAAACAATCCTAAAATTCTGGACATGTGACAAAGTAATTGTTTCAAAAACAATCTAATTTGAAGGCACCTGTACTTCCCTATTTGATCATCTATTGAATAAAATCCTCCTATGAAAAGAAGGTTGACAATTGGAGTCACCCTAAAGACATGAAAATAATCTAAATTTGACTATCATAACAATGGTTCTAGGAAAAACAGTAAATTGTGTCTCAAATCTGCAAAACGAGGCATATCCTTAGAGCTCGAATGGCTACCATGAGTATTTCTTTTTTTTTTTTTTTTTGGGGAAGATAAAAATAATGCCTGCAGTAGAAGGACTAATCCATTATTTCTTTCACCGTAAGGATACTACATTACCTAGTAAAAGATTGTAAGATCATCACACATGATATATTCAGCAAGAGGACAGTACATATTATGCCACAAACTTACTTTTCTATGGTTATTTGGATGGATTCTGTTTGCTGCAACTGGATCAATGGCTTTAAGATAGTCATAGTCATAACTGGAATTGTCTACTTCAATAACCAGCTCAGCCTGTGGTTGTCCATCTCCTGGGAGCAAAACAAGAGAAATAAAATAAAAGGTCAATATATGTGTATATTTTCCTGTATGACCCATTTCCCTAGAAAAGTAAATATATAACAAATAAATAAATAAATATGAGATTTTCTTAATAGTGAAAATACAATTTTGAAGTACAAAAGTTGCTATTTACCTGGATAATCGCCTAAACAGCATTCATCAATATCTTCTACTGTTTCGTCTAAAAGGAATGGACTAACAAGAGCCTGCAATTGTAAAATGAAAACAGAAAACAAGACAAAAAGCAGAACAAGTGAGCTGGGAAACTCATAAGTTAAATGTTAAAATTTTGATTCATTACTTTAAAAGAAATTCCATGTCACCACTGAGATTAATCCACCATAGAATTACACACTCATAAGGTCACAAGCCTTCTCTTCATGTGGAAAAGCAAGTGGTCAGTGCTTAAGCCTCGTTTGGTTCCAGAAAAGTAATCAGTTTTCAGCATTCATTTTCACTATTAACTAAACAAGGATCTATTGGGAAACATTTTGGAACTCTTATCAAGAGAGATTCTGGCTTATTTTATGAAGCCAGCTACCAACAAATACCTGTGCAGCACCAGCTCAAAGTCGAAGACATGGCCCGCCCTAAATACTTTGTGCATGGCCTTGACTGTTGCATCATCATCAAAATCCTGAGAACCATGTTCAGGAAATCTGGAAAGATTCAGATGTGCAAGGCCGTCACTAATTATAATTTTGGGTGGAAGAAGTGAATGTCTTGTGCTTTGTGTGATAATAGAAGATTGGTTTTTAACTGTTTATCAAACCGATTACGTTGAGGGACTTTGTTTTGGTGTTGGCAAACATTTTTCAGAGATCAAAAATAAAAAAGGATGCTATTATTAGCACTTCAAAAAACTAATTGTGCACTCCACATAAGTATATTTTTCTTTCTAAATATAGAAAGTTTGGAGTCCACAACGAGTTTTTTGGAGTGCCAATAACAGCACCCATTAAAAGAAATTTGAAAACCAAAATTTGTACAAAATAAAAATCCATAATAAAGCCATATATATTGTGAACATAAAAGATATATAGTATTACAAGTTCTAGCACTTACTCTACTTAGCATGCTATAGTTATTGGAACCCTTTCACTTTTATTTGACTCATAATTAGCACAGAGCAGCTCTTATATTAATTTTAGAAAAATTCTGAAATCGTTTACAACAAGTATATGATTCTATTGGTCTAGTAATTGTTGAAGTTTACTTAAAACCGAATTTTGGTTCAATAATAGATAGCCATTTACAAAAAATATGTTTTGGTTTGAACGCCAAAAGCCAAGCCAAACCAAACCAACTAATTGAAGTAGTCCTTGGAGAAAACAAGAAGAATATGGTAAGAATGATGATGATGAGCGAACATGTTATTCTACCAATCAGCAGCTCTTTTAAGAATTTCAGAAACAACAAATGAAGGCAGTTTTGGTTCACTCTTCTGGATAATGAAAACTGATTTCACCCTATGAACCAAACGAGGCCTTAGCTTTCTCTGTGTTGTATCAATTTTTAATTCTTGAATTCCTGAGAATACTTCTAGGGTCTACAATCGGCATTTTTCAAAAATAGGATAGTAAACTTCAGATCAGGCCAATATGTCAGTATACTCTAGAATAAAGAATATGCCCCAAAGAGATGGCTGCAACCATATTTTGCACCAATCAACTAAAAATCTTGAACCTAACAAAAATTGAACATTATCGTGAGCACGATCTATGTACAATTAAAATAGCAATAAAGTACTAGTCAATGACAAAATGAAACAGTTCTCTACCTGGATATAGTAATTGGTACCACCAACTATGACTGGCAAGCAGTTGCGAGATAATACGTCATTGATGAGCTGTGAACCCATATGCGGAGTCAGTTTAAACAAATACAGACAGAACTATAGATGAATATTTGAAACATGAAAATGGAACCGAAAGAGTGCAATGAAACAGAAAACACAGGATGGTACAAAGAAATCCAAAAATAAATTCAACATGCTATCCAACAATCAAAGAAATTCAACATGTAATCAAACAATTAGAATCTGCTTTTGCAGTTTGAAAAAACTGACCACAGTCACTCAGATATAATCCATATCCTTGGACAGTGGGTTCCTAGCGAAAATAAAGTCTTGGATATTGAAAATTTAGACCGTTTGCTAAGTCAAAGAAAATGGACATGATGAAACCAACCCAGAATCACTATATTCAAAGAAAACAGCTCAAAATGACCTAAGTTGGTCTGCGCTTAAGTTTGGAAAGATTGGATTCTACGAGATTGGGTTCTAATAACTATTCGTGCAGTGTTTTTTATTTAACTTTCATAGCGATTCATGATTGAGACATAATATCATAATATCAAAACGATAAACCAACTTGAACTTAACAACATAGTGTAGACAAAACCAAAACCCACATTGTAGACTTCCTAGAAAGTACTTGTAGCTCGCAACCCAGTTGGTACCTCGCACTTAACACAAAATTTCAACTCTTGCCTCTCCTTCCTAGATCTTAGGGACCACGTAATTGTTCTAAAGAAATCTCCAACACTACACTAATAGCAAGAACCAACGTCAATCCTTCAGCAACATAAATTCGGCAAGTGCCTTGATTTCGAATGAAATCAATCTTCTGGCAAAGACACACCTTTTTCATCAAGATTGGACTGTAAAGTGTGACAATTTATTACATACAACGGGTATCTAAATACACATACATGAAACAACAGCAAAAACCACCATAAATACAAAAAGACAGAATTGGATTTGCTTACAGGAATGGCAGAGTCCCGAAACTCTTTCGCTGTGAACTCAACATTCGGGCTTACAGTTCCCAGCAGATGATGAGCCACTCCTACATTTTATATGCACCAACCCATTTCCACAATCAAAATTCCCAATTCAAATTTAGTTTCTTTTTCAAAAACAAGATAAAAAAGTGAGTGGGTGGAAGACGGTGAGGACCTTTTTGTTCGTGCAGAGAGACCTTGTTGGTGAGAACATCCAAGCCACTGTAGACCTGCATAGAATCAGCGTTGATGACCTCCACGGGGAAGTGGGATGCCAAATCAATAGCCAGCTTTGACTTCCCTGAGCCTGTGGGTCCCATTATCACCACCACCTTCGGCTTCTTTTCAATGGGTTCATGGTTTTGGGGTCTCTGGGTTTCAATGGCAGCATCACTGCTCTCCATCTCTCTCCCTCGTCTCTCTGTCTTCTCAGACTTCTCCCTCCGCAGTCAGGTCAAAACAAATTTAGAACCTTGACTCTGGAATTGTAGAATTGCTTTTGGGCCCAACTCTAATTTCAAATATTCCAAAATTTACCCCTATTTGTTACCATCCCGGAAAGATTTTGAAGGACGCTTCAAAAGAAAAACAAAACTTATCTCCACTTATGTACCATGAATCACCGCTCTGTCTTCTAAACATATTAAAAGATCTCTATAACGAAATACGAGACAATGCGCCAGATATTATTATCTAATTGGAGGGACATTTGAAAAAAAAAAATTTCCAACTGAATAATGACATGTAGTGTATCATTACGTATTGAGAAATTTTATTTAAACCCATATAACCTCTTTTTACACCAAATTTATCAATAAACCCAAACACTATAATTAAACCCTAGGATCACTCTTTGTTTATCATACGTTCATTCCAGCTAAAACCCTAATAGCTCTCATAGAGAAAAACAAGTTTTTTTTATTGATGGATGGCGATTTTAAAGTTTTGAATCCTCCAATTTATCCTACGTTTATCAAAATACCAATGCACCAATATTAATTAGTTCCAGCTTTACTAGCTAAACAACATCTGCATGTCCCGACTCTGCTGCACAGTGCAATGCGGTTATCCATCCTCATCTTTAGCATTCATATCCACACCTTTTTCAAACAGCATTCGAATGACTTCTATCTTCCCTTTGAAACAAGCTCTATGGAGAGCAGTCCACCCATGTGGGTCTGTTTCGTTAATTGCCGCACCTGACATTGAAGAAGTCGCAAGTGTTTTCTCTAGATTCTTGCGCAAACAACGTGTTTAAGGAGCCATAAGGTTTATTTTACTAAAGCTATTCATATCTCATGTATGCATACACGATTGAAGACTGGTGACATATGCATACGTGGTTTGCAAGAAATCGTCGAGGATGCATGTGGGAATGGTTTATGACAGAACAGTGATGTTGAAGTTTGGTTTTTATGACAAGTATGAGTTACCTTACAGGAGAGGCCTTGCAGAAAGATGCATTCAAGTAGCACGCAGATACAGGAAAAAACACCTACAGCGAGCCGACACCTCTCAGTCTCAATCTCATTCTCAACCCCAATTTTGATCTCAATCCAATCATACATTGTTATAAGCTAATTAGCATATAGGTGTAAAGATAATTTTATATTTTGAATTGGGTTTGAGATGGTAGTTTAGGTAATAAATTTGGGTTTAAAAAGATATTAATTCTTTAATAAAAAAACAAAATAGGTGAAGAGAGTAAGTTGGGTGCAGAAAGATGTTAGATGTGTTTAAATAAAATTTCCTTTCTGCAAAATAATATAAAGAAAAAGTATTAATACAAAGAAGGGATGTGATATCCAGACATTCCTTTTTTACTTCTCTCAAGCTTTTTTAATTTTTGTCTATTGAATCGGATGAATTGAAGAAGACCAATGGATAGAAATTAACAAGAAGTGTGAAAGAAGCAAAAAAGAATATGTAGATAGCATACTTCTAAAAAAAAAGCACCATACAAATATAAAAAAAGCATATCACATGATTGATCTTTGGGATCTGTCAATCTAAGAAGTCCAAAATCAACTCTTTTTTTTCAGTTTAAAGTTCAAAATCATTGCCACAATCTAAATCATCGAGATTGAAACTTGATTTGTCTTTTAATTATGAGCGAGATTCTGCACTGATTTACTTTAATCACCAAGGAATTAAATATTTCAATACAAAGAAATACTTTAAACACATATTTAGCGAATTAAAAAAAAAAAAAAACTAGTCACCAGATCAATTCACCGCTTGCTAAATTTCGATTAATGTGGCTATAAGGTGAGGTGTGAGCATGTAATATTACTTGCTTTTTACCCTTTTTCTTTTTGTAAATTGGAGTTATTTTCATATTTGTATGAGTAGGTGAGACTGAAATTGAACAAGACAAACTTGTTCAGGGAAAGATTAAAATTCAAGAAACGCAGTGGAATCAGGTATCTCAGAATCTCAGATCTAAACACAACACAACACAACCAGGCAGCAAACAGCTTGATACCAACACTGCAACCACACTGCAACCACACCACACCACACCACACCACACACCCACCAGTCTCTCTCTCTCTCTCTCTCTCTCTCTCTCTCTACCCTCCCTCTATCTCTTCCCCTTCCATTGATAATATTTCTCCATTTTTGACTATTGCTTTCTTGGTTGAACATGTTAGCTCTGATTTATCTGCCATATTCCCCACATGCCCTCAGACCTTCCTCCACCCTTGTTGCATAAAACTTTCCTTTTTCGCCTTTTCCCACTTAATATATCAGGACACCAGTATACCTTTTTTACAGAAAGATCTGGGTGTTCATATCTGGGGTCTGAGGATCATAATCTCATCTGGGTACCAATAATTTCAGGATTTTGTTGAAATTTAGCCAAAAGGGTGTCCAAAAATTTCTTCAAATCTGCCCAAATTTTGGGGCTTTTTATGATCTTGAGGTCTCTGCAAAGAAGAAGAAAATGGTAGGGGCAGGAAATGGTCTGTTCTACCCAATTCTCGGATTTGTGTCCTGTGTGGCCTTCATCTACATGTCTTTCGGTAACTTGGGTTCTAATGTTAGCGACGAAAAGAAGTTAAGTTTTGTGGGGAGGAATGGGACTCGGTTCATGTTGGATGGCAAGGCATTTTACATTAATGGGTGGAATTCTTACTGGTTGATGGATCAAAGTGTGGATGAGTATAGAAAGCCGAGGGTCCGGCAAATTCTGCAAGCCGGTGCGAAAATGGGCCTTACCGTCTGCCGGACTTGGGCTTTTAACGACGGCGAGTACAATGCCCTCCAGATTTCCCCTGGTCACTTCAATGAGGAAGTGTTCAAGGTATTATTCATAATCCATGTGTTTTCCATTTCTTTTGTTTTATATAGCAAATGTTGATAGCTGTTATGTGGGAAATCTTTGGCTTAGGAGTTCATTGAACATAAATTTGGAGACTTTGTTTAATGCGATCGAGTCACCTTTCTCTGTGTACTTTTTTGGGTGCTTCAATTTGGGGTTTACCTAAGTGGTGATCATGTTTTGCCATATGTATACATGAATGTATTATCAGTGAAGGTTTGCAACTGAAGTAGTAAAATTACAGTTCCATATAACTAAGACGGTAAATGATCTTTTTTTTCCCAAACTAAATGCAGGTCAGGTCAGGTGATTCCTTGTTAAGAGATTATCCTGCTTTCTGAAAGCGGGATTAATACGAAGAGGGTTGAGACGAAATTTTATATGTTTTGATACTGATTAATGCGTTCAGGAATGTAGCGGAATTGGAAGATCATCAAGTCATGTTTAGGGGTTTCTTAAAAATAGACACATAACACAAAATGTTTTGGATAATAATGTAGTAAAATTTCCGTATGCTTTCTGCCTTATTTTTTCAACTTCTTGGCTTGCACCTAACGAATAATATAGTGGAATTCTCTACATATTCTATTATTGCTATTCATAATACATTTTTAAGCCAGGCTAATTGAAGGTGCCCACACTACGTGGCATGTACCAATGAATACCATTTATTTTTTACCATTATTTTGTTATCTTTAGAAGTACCATTTGATGATCTTTCTCCATATTTTTGTTCATTGTTATAACAACTTAATTTGGTGACAGGCTTTGGATCATGTCATTGTAGAAGCTAGACAACAGGGCATCAGGCTGCTTCTTTGCTTAGTTAATAACTTGCAAGCATATGGCGGGAAGACTCAGTATGTAAAGTGGGCTTGGGAAGAAGGTGTTGGTTTGAGCGCTTCCAATGATTCCTTTTTCTTCGATCCATCTATTCGCAATTATTTCAAGAACTATGTCAAGGTAATTTTGTTTGTTGCTTTACTTCCCAGGAACAAGATGTTGCACTGCTCTTTGATGATACTTTGACAGCTCAGAGTATCTCGAATGAGCTCCCTAAATGATGCTCCTTATCCACCTCCTAAGATAGGGATTCATCTAGGAGCTCCTAAATATAGGGAGTGAGAAAGGAGCTCCCAGTGGCTCTCTATAATTAATGCTAATTGTTTTAAATAAATGATTAATTCCTATTGGCTAATTATTGACTCATAGTCATTATAACTCTCTAAACTATGGAGTAAGGTTGGAGTACAACTTCTTTAGAGCTCCTAAAATAACCTTTTGATAGTTTAAGCTAAACTTTTGCTATAAAATAGAGAGCATGATTGGAGATGCTCTCATAATCTTAGATTTTCTTGTTGATGAGTAGAAAACTATTTATAGTATGCCATTGTTACATTTATTTATATTTTGAGAAGAAGAAACAAAATTTGGTATGAGGTTAAACTTTGGGAGCCCCAATATTTCATAGGATACTTCAGTTCACCCAGATGTATTTATGTTGCCATGAAGGCAGGGTATGAGGACAAAGTTTTGCTGTCAAGATGACCTACCAAACACTACCAGGTTTTAGTTGCTGAACATTTGGTGACACAGAATGTAACGTAAGCATTTTGGTTGCAAAATGGTCACACGGCATAACGACTAAGACTGCGAAACCTCTGAATATCCCGATCAATTGGAAAGCTTGTACTAAATCTCCATTTGGATTTCGTACAGAATGATGTGGATAGAAGGACTTGAAATATCTTTCATTCTTTGGTCTATATAACTTTCTTGACCTTCCCTTCCCCCTGTTCCTACTAAGATACAAATGGAAGGATCTAACTGTGCGCCAGATTTTTTTTACTCATGATCACATGAAGTTGAGGAAAATTATGAATTTTAAAGCACCGAGCAACCATTAATAGGGTTGTGGCATTTAAGATTTATGAGATACAGGTGATTTCTCTGGATTTGGTAGCCATTTGTAAATATAACATTATTGAGGGCATGTTTAACTATTGTGGATTCTAAAGTGTTTGAATGTTAATGAGTTAAATGATTTTGTATCTTGCTGGTATCCTGAATAGGCCATTACTTTTCCTTCAGTGGTTTGTTTCTCTTAAATAACAGAAACAGCAAGAATCTTTGTTTTAATCAATTTTGGTGCTATGATGATTTATAAACTAACCAATTCTAATTCATTTCCTTTTTTCCTCCAGACTATCCTAACAAGGAAGAATACTCTCAATGGAATTGAGTATAGAAATGATCCTACCATTTTCGCGTGGGAATTAATAAACGAACCTCGTTGCATAACTGATGCTTCAGGCGACACTCTCCAAGTATGTTTTTAACTATTGAGACTGCCTTCTTACAATTATGAATAAATATACTAATTCAAACTGTCACAAGATCTTTTAATTTGTATACATACATTTTATATATCCTTCCACGAGAATTTAATTTAATTTAGTTTTTTGTGGAACCAAATTAGGTATGTGTAAAATTTGATGTTTTGTGGGCAAAATAACACTTTTTTTCTTTCTAATTTTACTTGATTTGTTGCTGATCCGGAGGTGTATGATAGATCGCCTGCATTGGTTGTGTTGTGCCTACCAGAGAAGGGAATGGTGTCCAGTCCAGTTTAGTAGGAATTACTTGGTTCTGCATGATGAATTCCTTGCTTTTTCAGAAATACTCTCATTTCCCCTGAAATTCAGTCAGAAATATATTAGATTTAAGACAAAAAAGACATGCCGCTATTCTGGTGGAACCATCCTTTATCTTGCTTGTGATTTCTTTGTGATTTACCCTATTAGGAAAATAATAGTAATTAGTAGAGATTAGAGAACTACTGCTACCAATTTTTCTTTCTCTTACTTTGGGCAAAGAGCTTTGTATTCTAATAATTCAACGGTTCTTAATTATTATTTTTTCCTTCCACGTTAAGGGGTTGTT
>JAOTRO020164340.1:0-20459 GCA_028566515.2 Pyracantha coccinea | reverse complement strand
GAAAAGTCAAAGGTGATTTTTATGGAATTTATTCAAATTCTCCCGCATTGAGTTTATTCAATAAGGTAATCTCCAAAACTTCCTATTTAATGTGGGAATAATTACCATGATAATTGCAAGATTCACATAATATATTGCAATAATTCACCCGATTCCACCATATATGTCCGATTGTCCACCCAAAGGGCCGTCCACCCTCCTATAAATAGCCCACTTATCCCACTAAAATGCTAAGCTATTTGCTACCCACAAACTCCTAAATACATTCTTTTCAGAATTCTAACTTTGACATCGGAAATTCTTCGGCAAAAACCCTCCTCCCCTCCAATTCATCGTGGGCGCGTAAGGCTTTTGGCCGTAATCAAATGTGTTATTATTTTGCAGATGCATTTTCTTCAAAGAAAAAGACGGCGAAAATTTACGTTCACATGCGTTGCATTGGCGGATAGAAATTATAAGACGGAGTCTAAAACCAAATAGAATATTGTTTTAAATATTCGACTGCTGCTTTTGCAATACCTTCGAGGAGTTGGTACTTAACCAAGTTTATCATACGTGAATTAGATGAGTTTGTGACTAATATTAAAGATCCAAAAGTACTAAGTAAAAGTATGGCGATCTAATTTTGGAGCACCATGTCTGCTAGGGTTTTACTAAGATAACTTAAGCTATTCAACTAGGAGTGTTCCCGAGAGGCTTCCAGTTGTAAATTACTTTCAATATAATAAGACTTGAACTCTGCATCCGATCATGGAGTTGATAATTTAATTTTAATATAACATTTTAATATTAAAGGGTATGCTCTTTTGGAATATTTAACAATGCGTTTGCCGACATCTGACCTAAACAATGACTAGGTTATTTATTGATTTGACTGACAATTAAACTAATATTTATATATTATTAATTAATAGGGTTTGGTACAAATTTAAACTTATATAGTTTGAATTTACAACTCGTTTATTGCGGTATTTTTTTAAATTGCCTCTATTTAATCAGTAGTTAAGAGCTCCTTATTCGTATATTGAAGTTGTAGTATCAAAGTGTGCATGCATGGCTGCATGCAAGCAATTAATGCAATACGTTCTAATTACATATATATGATTGTATCTAAAAAATTACATATAATTAATGATTAATATCCAGAAGAAAGCCATCAAGTCATTTATATACTTTCTCTATAGTTAATCTATATCCAAGTGAAGACTTAAGACCTCAGCCAGAAATTAGGTTTACATCAAAACATAAAATTTGTTTGTATTTGATTGTTGTGCCCACACAATTTAAAAGAGAATTGGTTAAACATCTATTCCTTCACTTGGAGTTTGGATTTGGCTTCCACATCTTACTATTTAGCAGCATCATATGTCATGTTTGGTTTGGACACTGTTTGTCACATAAAGGTTACTATTTTATACAAAAACGTTGCACGTGAATAGGAAAAATTCCGTGACATCTATCGCTATTCAAGTGCAACATGTATATATAAAAAGGTGAACGCTAAGTCACAGACAGTGGCCAAACATGGTGGAAACCAAATCCAAACTCCAAAGTGGAATAGATGTTTAACCAATTCTCTTTGAAATTGTGTGGGCATATATAACAATCAAATACAAACTATGTTTTGATGTAAACCTAATTTCTGGCTGAGGTCTTCAGTCTTCACTTGGATGTAGATTATTTATAGAGACAGTATATAAGTGACTTGATTTCAGACAAACAAAATATAAATGACCTGATAGTTTTCTTTCTTCTTTTTTTTTCTTTCCCACTTGATAGTTTTCTTCTGGCTTTTAATTAATTTGCAAGAATTAATCATATGTAACTCTTTTAGTTACAATTGTATGTAATTAGAACATATTGCATTTCTTGCAAGCACCCATGCATACACTTTGATACTAAAACTTCAATATACGAAGGAGCTCTTAACTACTGATCAGATCGAGACTACTTAAAAACCTCCGCATGGATGACTTACTTAAACAAAGGGAGCATAGAGCGAGCTGTTAATTCAAACATTATAAGTTTAAATTTATCTCATGAATATGTACACAGAGACTAATTGTAGAGATTGTTTTAGGTTAATGACGAAAAGAGAACCAAGTTGAAGGTATGTCGAGAGTTCTTTGAACGATACATCAACCTATTGAATGTGAACATAAAATATCAGTATTGTCGCCCAGTGAGTGCATTTTTGACCCAATGAGCGGTGCATAATTATTTCGAGAGTCTACTAAATAACGTGATTGGTCTAAATATGCATTTGATAAGTCATTTGTGGGTATTCGTACTCAATAATGTACTTTTGAAGGAGGTTCAAGCACCAAATTTAAAGTAGGGATTTTCCAAAAAGCAAATGGGTTATTATCTATTAGGGGTTAAACTTCAGTTATATTTCTCTCAAAACAGATTGTGGAAGAAGCAAGAAAGTGTGGAGTTACATCCTGCAATAATTCACAAGTGCTTCTACTTGGAGTTTTTTTTATTAAGAATACGTCAAAATTTTCTTATTGAAAATGCAAGTTGTTCATGAAAGAAAACACTTCTTATGACCATAGGCACATTTAAGTTTTTACAGTCAAAAGTAACCATAAGCACTTTCAATTGTTAGAAAGCATTTTTAGCTTTTCTAAAAATAAGATTGGCCATTGTTGATTGATTCACTTTTGTCTAATAACAATTCTTTGAAGCAATACCAAAAACTCTTCAAAACACAAATGCTTGCATATTGATTTGGCTAACATCTTTTTTGAAAATAACAAATGAGAGATGGATGTTTTAAAGAACACACTAAAGACCATGTTCGGGGTGGGGATTCTTAAAGGATTGAGGCCAACACAGTACGGCATGGACTATAAAATGTTAGACAGAGGAGATTAGAAACGTCCTTCATGAGCATTTAACATTACAAGAACATGTGAGAGAGATTTGGAAATGACTACTTGAAATAAGTCGTTTACAAGTCATCATACATGTCTTCTATTCATTGTATAATACATTTCTAATCTCTTTTCATGTTTCATTTTGTACGCGGAAAATAATTCATGGAAATCATTTCCCATGTTCCTCAATCAAACATGGCCTAAAACAAATATTTTTGCCCGCACTGAAAAATGCTTAAAAAACGCTTCAGAAAGTACATAAAAATTCCCAACTAGATTAAAAGGGATTTATCCATATCCCATAGGTGCTTGCTTACACACAATTATCATTTTCAGGAATTCGAATTCCAATCAACTGGTTAAGGACGTGGCCACTGGCATTGCAAATGGACCAATTGGGTTAACATAAATGGGTATCCTGTGGAGGGATTCTCTCTTACAACCGGTAATACTGCACGACAACGGTTTAACGGAACGACTGATATACTATTTGAATACGTAACCATCATGTATGTCATCGGTAGTGTTACCGAAACAAACAACACATTGATTGCAAGGCAGTTTCTCTCCTGCCCATGGGATCATTAACAGTGACGTTCTCGGGGGGTCAAATGGTCTTCAAATAGATCCATCTTGTAGCCTCAATTAAACTTTTCAAAGGGCCGTTCGATGAGATAGATTTGCCAACTTGTGGAATATAATAGATGAGGCCCAGGCCTTTTTAGATGCATGATTTTAAAAAGAGGGGGAGGGAATCTTGTAATCATTTCTCCTCTAGAATTCTTTTTAAATATTTCCCTCCCTCTACTTCTTTAGGATCTTTCTCGCATTTGGCGTGTGTAACATGCCCACATGACCGATAAATCTTTTGTCTCCGAGATATATCCTCTTGTGTATGCAACCGGTTGCAGCATAGTCTCCTTTTTCTTTTTGGGTTGGACTAAGCGCAGATTGTCTCTAGAGTCATAATCTTCTTTGATATGGATGGTGATATCCACACTTTTTTTTACATTCTACAAAAATTTCTTTCAATTTCTAATCGCGAGATCGAACGAATTAAAGAAGATCAAATGACATAATTTAAAAAGGACGTGTGAGATATAAAAGCGTGGATAGCATCACCCTTGAATAGTTACTTTTGCATTCGTTGAATGTATATACACGATAGCGAAAAATCATACTTTGCTTCGGTCTATAACACGCACAAGAACAATGGATGGTTGGATGTGCATCAAGATCTAACAAATAAGAATCGAATAACCAATGATTCTAGTGCATACTCTACGCCGGTACATATTAGAAAAGAAATGGTGAGTGGGGTGGTCACCTTCCATCAAATTGGCATTTGAAGGATAAAGAAGCGTACGCCTTCAGTTTTTTCAGCTGGTCAAAAGAACTTTGAAAAGAAATTTGAGTTTCTGTTTTGAATTTTTTTCATGGTGGAGCCCAATTTGGTCATGAATAATGATCATACTACTACTACTACCACCGCCCTAAAATCTAAGGAATATATTATATTAATATTAATATTATGAAGAAAATGCCTACAAATTAAAGGCAGGAAGCTTTAAAGCACTTTTAAAGTGTTTAAGCTTGGAAATATCTCAATAATTCATTGTCCACTATTTCATGTTACATTCATGAACCCATAAAAGTTTCTGCCAAATAAGTCTCCAACTTTTGAAAAGCAAGAGTAATTAAATAATTGAGAAGAAGCATGCATTAAACAAACGTAAAACGAATAAAAAGTTTTGGATTTTAAGAAGGGTTTTAAAATTTCTGAGGAGCAAAAAGAAGTTCACCATTCTTTTGGTATGATTTTAAAAATTAACAATTTTATGAACTTTAAAAAAAATAAAAATAAAAGTGATATTCCGACTCTAAATTACATTAAGATGAGAGGGCTAGATTGAGCCTGAGAAGCGGTAGGTTGAAGAGGAAGGTCCTAACCACCAGGGCTATCGACTGCTTGCAACAATTGTATTAATTAGGCAGTTCCAATGTGCAAACTGAAGCTAGAAAGATTAAGACTCCAATTTAACCAGTCTGTGTACTTGTAGATATCAAAGGCAAAATATTTGTTAGCCAATTATGAAAGCAGTACAACTTTTTGATCCACTAACAAAAGCAATTTCTATCTTTGTATGCGACAAACTGTCACACTTCGAACTCCTACCACAGAAATGCGGGCAAGCCCGCATGAAGGGTGGACGTGTCCAATGATGGCCCTCGACAAACCTTCGTGAGGAGACAACAGAAAAGTTGAAACTCTCTCACAGTTTCCGTCGCCGCCCATGCTTGCCTTATCCTAGAATTCCTACATAAGACATGGTGGCCGTAGTCCACCAACTTGCGCGAGAGCTTACAGTTCCAGTAACTCCGATGAGAGCGACAATTGACCCTGTACTTAAGTTCGAATCTCTTTCCCTTTTGGCCTCCTTTATATGAAAAAAAAGGTTCCACCCCACCAAGCATTCGGATACCGTTCCTGCATTCAAGTGCAGGATCGCTCCTTTAATTTTCATGTAAAAGGAACAAAAAGTTGAGCTACTGCTTAAACTGATCCAAAGTTTACATGCAGAACAAGTAATACACAGTGCTTTGGTTTAAGGCGCTAGACGAAAGACTATCAAGAGGAAACATGAACTTTAGCTAGGACTGGAAGATTTAGGGATTATCTGAAGAACATAAACTGAGCTGTTTCTTCCAATCATATTCATTGTTACAAAGAAAGTTTGTAATTGTTCGGGTGGCCGTTTTGACCCTAAATGGCTGCCAAAGCAATGACATAATCTCAAAGATTTTGACACCAATTTCGATACTGACCCGTAACAAATCTATTTCACTATCAAGGGCAGCACTATACTAGAGCATGGTATAACAATGCAAAAAGATTCAATTGCACATGGATTTTGCATTGCAAGTGACAACTGACAAGCTATACTCCGTTGGCAAACAATTCTCCAACCCAAGTTTCATGTTTAATATATTCAAGCGTTCATGTTGGTTTCTAATATAAGGAGAACAATAATAAACTAACAGGGGTAGTAATTATGTAATATACAATACCCTGACTGATGGAACTTCACAATGAAGATGATGAAAGTAGTTGTCATGGTGCCAACCGCTCAATTTTCCACACTTGCTGTCCATTGATCTCTTCAGGAGAATATCGCAGCCTATCAAGAAAAAAATGCATGAAAAATTTGAGCTATGTTCTGTTCCTTTCAGTAGCACATCAATATAGTTGACTCTTATTCCATCACATCATTGTTTAAAACAGAGCTAAGACAAATTCGTTTTGTAATTCCTTTGTCAGCCCATAACTGCTCCATGCATTTGTTACAGGCTATCTGTCGACACTAAAGCAAAAGAAATGGAAAAAGAACGAGCCATCATAAAGTCGATAGAAATCACCTGTCATGCAAACGAGATTTTTGGCCTTGCCAAAACTCAAACAGCTCTGGCTTAAGTCTGTATCCTCCCCAGTTTTTAGGTTTTGGAATTAAACTTCTGCACCAAGAAAAAACAAGTGGAATCTAATTTCAGAGTACATAAATAGAATGCAAGTTAGTGTCCAATCTATTTTAAGGTTGTTCGGAGAGGACTGTAAACTTATTGCAAACAGTTGCACCTATGATCCATGCGGCATATAAGATGGTTATAGGGATTGGGGCAAGGACAATTATCTGTGAATATTTGCATAAAGCTATTAGATATCCATATTACTTACCCATCAGAGAACTTTTCTTCTAGTTCTTTGTATTGGTCATACAGAACATGCCTTCCAGGAACAACAGTGCTCTGGGTAAGAATATACCAATTATTTATATTCCTTAGAGAAAATTTATACTATCGGTAAAATAGAGAAAGAAAATGGAATAGTAGTACAAATGATAATCAAACTGTAAATCTTTCACCTTTTACTTCCCATAAATTGTATAATCTTTTTCTACCTTTTAAGTGATTTTACAATTTAGTCTAGCTCGTAGTTTAAGATTCCACCAAACAACTAATCTACCACTGGCCATGCAATTACACTAATTTGGTTTGATAATATAGGTAAATTTATATTGGAAAATGGAAAGCAAAAAATGAAGAAACCTACAGAAGAGTCTCAGTGAAAGAAGTGACGTATCAAAAATTATTTCTTCACACCCCTTTTCTCCTTATGCACACCTGTGTTTATTTATGTCCCTTGACTCTCCCTTAATCTATTCAATCCAAAGACCAGAAATATACAGGGTATGCAGGGGGTGACAATAGATGCAAGGAAATTACTTCCCATATTATCAGTTTAAACTTTATTACATATAACTTACACTGATTCTGGAAGAAAATTTGCGAGCCTTCAAAATCTATACAAAATTTATGCGGCAATCGAGAAAGAACATGTGTCCTATCAAGGGTAGTGAGTTCATTAAATATAAGAGAAGATAGAGGAGAAACAAACCTGCTTGCTAACTATTGCTCCAATCTGACTGCCTCGAGGACGGCTATGGAAGTATTGATCAGATTCCTCATCAGAAACTTTTTGCACAGACCCTTCTACTCTTACCTGTAAACCAAAGAAGATGTTATGAGATGATCTTCATACATGAAGTTCATTAAAACAGAAGCCCCTCATCCAGTTTTTCTTGTGTCAGAAGCTAAAATATTTATTAGGAAGCCACCAAGTACAAACCAATGCAAGGCCAAAAAAAAGTAGGTTAACCTAGGCATACAAGCACTATAGGCTAATTCTAAAAGCATTAGCCTCAAAGTGAAAAAAAGAAAGTTTACCTGCCGATTAAGACTATCCCAGTAGAAAAGAAGAGATGCATAAGGATTTTCAGACAATTCATGTGCCTTTCGACTTTCATAGTTTGTGTACCTGTACAAATTAATACCATTGAATTGAGAATATTATAAGCATTTTCATTAATAACATCATATCTTCCTTCTTGATATATGTACAGCCTCAATAATAACAGTAGGATACTAACCAGACAAAACCGTTCTTATCAAATCCTTTGAGCAATACCATTCGTGATGAGCTGTAGAAGAAACTAATTTATGTTGAGTAAACTATTAACGGGTTATAATAAATGTATGAGAAAAATCATTTTAATATCCAAAACGAAAAATGTGAAGAACGAAACTTAAAGACCTATGGTGAAAGCAATAAAATAGCCCTGTCTAACATTTAAGAACATATGAAACATAAGTTACTGTTGACAAAAGATACATAGTAACAAAGGAAACAGATATCACATTTTTCCGTTCTTGGCAGCCGTTGACAATGCCATAGCATTTGGTTCCCTCAAACCAGCAGCCACTACATCGTCGAACCATTTGCGGAACTGTAAAATAATTAAAGGCTGACTGTAAAAAATGAGGGACACCTATTGCAACTAAATCTGACATAATTGAAACCAGCTAGACTTGAATATTGAATCTGTACCTGATCAAAGGGGTCAGCTTCCACCTGTTCCTCAAGAAACTCAGGAGAAATATAGTTCTCTCTTAGAGCTGATATATCAACTTGTGGAGGCCTTCCAATACGGACACACATAGAAGTGCCTGGATATGGTGGAAGGCGAAGCTTATATTTATCGGCAATAGATGGTGGGACAAATCTACCACCCAGAAAATGGTGTGGACCAAAAAATTTCTTCGCACACAACTTTGGAGCAGTCAGAGAAACCTGGAAAGTAGCAAGTTTGCATCAACAGGATGGCTTATTGTATATAAAGAAATACACATGTACATATAAATAGATGTAAATTTAAAAAACGAATCACAAAGTGCAATTATTTGTAGCCAAGACTACATTGAGAGCTATTACAACATACCAACATGTCAGGCTTAATGCCTTCAACACCACCATCCCCTTCGACATGCCACCCAGATGGAATATCTATGGAAACAATAACAGACGATTTTTCGCGAGTTTGGTCATATTTATTTACACAAACAAGCTTTTGGATCAGGTTATCAAAAGGAGGCCTTGGGGAACCTGAAGTATTACAAAAGTATTGCAGTTAGATATATCATATAACCCAACGAAAAATAAACCACAATCATCAACAAGTTAAGAAACTCTATTCAGGATGATAATTATTAAGTGGTTTGATGTCAAGGTCCTGCATATATAAAAAAGGAGAAAAGACTGATAAATCAATTGTTGAGTTAAGATTTTGTTGAAGGCCTATAACTTATCTGAGAAAATTGAGCAGTCAGATTTAATCCTAACATTTTCAGAAATTTTAAACGACCCCATCATGAATACCACAACTAACTTTTGCACTGAATTCTTATAAAGTTGTCATAATTGTGGCAACATGTGATTTGAACATGAATGAACTAAAGAAGTGGGAATTGACTATGACCAATAAATTCATAGAAAAGAACCTAGTTTTTTCTTCTATTTTGTTCTTGGTCGGAGAAAAGTACTTATGTTTAATTTCAATATAATGATCCAATAGCAACATAACTGAGATGCCATCAAGCTGAACGGCCATAGAATAGTATAGTTTATCCTACCGGAGGAGGTCTGTTGAGTCTTCCTATCCAGTTGAGCAAATTTGATATTGACACTTTATGAGAGAAATAACAACCCAGAAATTCCTTTGACAGACAGCAGAGCAAAGTAATCTTAGGTGCCACTATTCATATGTTTAGAATGTTTAGGATGTAAATTATTTCCGACTTACCATGTCAGTTTCTTATACTTGGGACAACAATTGAAGGTGAAGCAGAATGATTGTGTCAACAAATTTGTATTGGCATGCTTTCTAATTACAGAAAAATCGATTTGCCCAGAACGAAATAAGTTATAATTACCATGGAATGAGAAACCAAACATTGCATCTACAATAATGTCAAAGTCCTTTGACAAGTCCAACGGCAGATCTTCCACTGAAGTGAAAGGGACTAAGAGTGATTCCAGCTGCAAAATTACGCCATCATATAAGAACATCTTCCAAAATAATCATTATGAGACAAATCCAACAGCCCCCATATATATGTATGTATAATATAACTCCACATTCAAGGGTTTTCAACTTTAAGTTGTATTCCATACTTGCGTAACAAGACCAGCATAAAGAGGCTTAGCAGTACGCTTTGGATAACAAACAGACAGCTTATATCCAAAGTGATGCAGGTGACGAGTAGCAACGAGACCATCACCACCGTTGTTTCCAGGGCCACAAATTACAAGGACACGGTTATACTCACTCGGTTTATAGACCTGTCAAATAAAATATATAGAAACAAATATAAACCATCATGTAACCCGAATGCAGTTCCTCAGTACTCCACTAAATGAACATTTTTAACACCTAGAAGCATCACGAAATAGTTGATGAAATAAAAAAAAATTTAAAAACAAGTGGGATACTTATATCCGAAAAAATATGAGTTCAATTCAATTGGTAGTACATGTGCATGATCATCGTCAAGAACAGCAACAAGAAAAAAAATGTAATAAACAAGAAAACAATTGGGATATGAATATCCTTGGTCACACAAACATAGCAAACTGTAAAGAGAAGAGCATTTACCTCTGCAATGGAAGCGGCAACGCTCAAACCAGCCAATTCCTACAAAATTGAACAAAAACCCAGGAATGAGATCGTCAATAATTCACTATTAACCGAACCCAACATAAAAAAATTACAAAAAAAAATTAAAAATTAAAAGGGAGAGTGACTGACCATTAACTGGTCGACGCTGAAGCCGAGAGGACCCATGAGAACCTCATCGATCTCAGCAGCTTCACGCTGCGTCAGGTACGATATGTCCTCCGGATTCTGCATTCTGGGTACTGCCTGCACTGACCCAACTCCCGCTGCGCTGCTGGGGTTCGAACAAAACGCACGAATTGCAGGGCTCCGAACTGGTTGAAGAGATGCCTGGAAATTTAACGATACAACATATAAATTCACTGAATTTCTGGTTCGAGAGAGACAGAGAGAGTTAGAAGCTTACAGAGGTAGAGAGACTGGAGGGAGGGATGTGGAAAGAGGTGTAAGCGTTGGAAATGGTGGGCTTGGGGATGGGATTGGAAGAGAGCGAATGGGTTAGGAAGAGGAGACGTGTCATTTTTCTGGTTTTTCGTGCCAATGACCACATTGGTCTGCGACTGCGAGCACAGTTTGCTTTCTTTGCATCACTGATTCGCTTCTTCTTCTTCTTCTTCCTTGAGTTGTGTGTGAGGTTGTGACGATTGACAAAGATCGGGTAGTACGCAAAGTTCACAGATATTAGTGTCGACCGAATGTCACACCGTAAAGAACTACTGTCACTAAACACCCAAGAGTAAGGCCAAAAACTTCACGCACCTACGATAGGGGGTTTTGGTGGAATAATCTCCAATCCTAAAGTTAGAATTTGAAAGAGAATATGTTTAGGAATTTGTGGGTAGAGAATGATTTAGTATTTTAGTAGGAGAATGAGGCTATTTATAGGAGAGCAGTCGGTCCTATTTGGAGAATAGGGGCCGGCCATTAGGAAAATTAGGAGTTACCTTTTAAGTGAAGATTTGATGAGGAGTGATGAGAGGCATTTGAATAAATACCATTTTGGTAACCTTTGACTCTTCTTTGATTGAGCTGTTATTGTCCGTTGCATGAGCGTGGGAATCCCAATGTGCCTCGAGGGTAATTTTGTCATTTTTACCCAAAAGTCCATGTGTCGCCTTCATAATTTTTTTGATTATTTTTTGCTCCACAAATGCCCCCACATATGTTGGGTTGCTCGCATGAAAGGGCATCAGGTGTAGAGATCTTCCTTTACTTTAGGAAACATAAGATTGTTTCCTATTTTGATGTAGATTCACACATTAATTGGAAATTATATCCTTCTAGGAAAGGGA
This sequence comes from Pyracantha coccinea, assembly GCA_028566515.2. Taxonomy (NCBI): domain Eukaryota; kingdom Viridiplantae; phylum Streptophyta; class Magnoliopsida; order Rosales; family Rosaceae; genus Pyracantha; species Pyracantha coccinea. Next base: position 8,717 of record JAOTRO020164340.1, on the reverse strand, counting down.
AATAAATTACTTTCAAAGTCTATTTAAGTCTACCTTAAGTGGATGATTAAATCAACTTCAGAGAGCAATTTATTCTACCCTACAGGAGAGAGAAAGCTAGAGCATATTTGTTCCCCTTCCCTTAGCAATCTTCTACACTTGCCTGTGCAAAGGATCGTCTTTCGTTAGTTTCTCCATCTTCACGCCGCACCAAGGTAAGAAAAAAAAATTAACTTTCCTTGTCTTCTAAATTTTTAGGACCCTTGGGGCTTGAAATTTGGATCGACAAGGGTCGAGGATGTGTGAAGAATGGATGGGGAGGCCAAGGCATGGCTGCTACCGTGGCTGGCTATTGTCGGCTTGGTTCAGTGGTGGCTCGACGTGGGCAAAGGTCTAGGTGCAGTCGCGTAGGCCGCAGAGACGAGCTGAGGCTTGGCTGGCATGGGCCAGAGGCCACTTGGCTTGGGCTAAGGTTGGTAGGCGCTAATGCGTGAGGTGTGAGCCGTTGGGCTTGGGCCCGTGCAATTGAGCCATACGCCATGAGGCTGGCTCGCATGAGAGATGAAAGAATGAGGTGTGAGGGTGCTAGCCACTTCCAATTGGGTTGGGCCCGTGAGGCCTGCTGGATCGAGAGAGAGAAATGGGAGCCAACACATGCTGGGCTCTTTTGGTTGTTGCCCTTGGGCCGTGAGGCCTACTACATTTTTTTTTTTGTGTAGCGGTCTAACAATTCTTCCTTGCATCTTTGTAGAATTTCTTCAAGTATGTCTTCTTCAAGCCACAAGAGTGATGATGGTGTGCCGTCGTTGTATCGTCAAGATGGGTTTTGAGTAAAGTGGGCTACTTCAAGGCTGCTCACTTCAAAATTAATTCTGATGACTTGTTGAGAGATTTCCTTGAAGTTATAAGCATGCCATTCTGTCTGGGATGCGTGTGAAGCGTGTCAAGGAAGGTAGTAGCCATGAGCCCTGTAGTGAGGCTCAGAGAGATATCAAGTTTCACCCTTACTACTTCATGTTGGGATTTACTTTTCCCATGCCGCGTTTCTTCTAAGAAGTGCTTTGCTCCATGAAGTGTGCCCCCGCTCAATGTTCTCCAAATGCGGTCTGTGTGATGGTAGGATTCCTCAATCTAAGCCAATTCTTTGACTTGGATTTGACCGTCAATGAATCTTGTTACTTTTTTGACATAGGCTATATTGATAGAGTTGGGCAATTGCAATCCCACCATAGGCTCTTCGAATATTCGAGCAAGAGAGATCATGACTGGGCCAATGAGACTTTGGAGATAAGTGGAGAATGGGAGTATGATTCTTCCCCTAAGTTGCATGTTCTAACGATTTTCATCAATAGTAAGTAGACTACTTAGTCTCTAGGCTGCTTTGTGATTTTGCTAAGCTGCTTTCTGATTTGTTGACTATTCTCATTTGTTTATGTAGATTCAGAATTTGGCTCAATTCCCAAGACTTCTCCATATATGAAGAAGGTGCACATTGCTCTAGGTACCCCTGCTGAGTCCTTTTCGCTGGGAGAAAGGTGGGTGCCCTTGAGAGAGGAGATAAAACAGATCAAGGCGGAGACATTGGCTTGTCCGATCATTGTCATGCAGCCTGCTGTGAATGAGGGTGGAAAGAAGAGATATTCCCCCCTCCCTACTCAAGAGATGCCAGTTGAGAAAAAACCGAAGACTTCTTCTGCTGCTTATGAGGGCTTGCCTGCTGCCGAGAGGCTTGTGATTGACTTGACTTCTTCCAAGGGGAAGAAATATAAGGCTGCTAGATCTAAGTTAGTGAGACCTGCTATGCTGAAGACAGCTAGTATGATTACTGATAAGATTGCTCAGCATAGATGTTTCGTCATGCCCACAATGCCGAAGACTGTGCCAAAATGTCTGTTGGGAGCTAAGTCTAGTTCACCTTTGGAGAGGCTTACTATTATGAAGAGCGATAAGGTGGACTTTGCTGCAAAATTGGCGTCAAGGCCTATTCCTTTTGTTTCTGAGATTGGTTCGCCTGCTGAGAAAAATGAGATTGCTCACGTGAGCAATTATGAGAAATCCACCAAGCCTAGTTCTAGAGAGGCTGATGAGATATGTGCGCTTTTGAAGCTAGATCTGCTTGAAGACATGGATGAGTGTGCCAAGCTTGTTGATGGGGTTAGAGGGGTTGTTTGCCCAAGTTTATTTGTGAAGCATACCACTCAATATAGAACGACTGCTCTGCTTGCCATGATGCAGAAAACGATGATTCTGGCAGCCAAGTTTATGCTCCTTGACTAAAAGGATACCAAGGCTGCCAATGAGATGGCAATGACTATGGCAGCTGATGCTTATTCTTATACCGAGAAGATTAAGAGGTTGGAGTCTGAGCTCGTCACTTAGAAGGGGTCCAAGATCTCTGCCCCAACTTCTCTTCAGCTTAAGACCGCTCTTTAGGAGATCATTGACTTAAAGACTAGGCTTGATGCGATCCAAGTTAAGGATGAAAGTGCAGAGAAGGAGATTAGCTATTACATACCTCATATTCAAGATCTTGAGTGTGTTGTTTCTGAGCTTCGTTATGCTGCTTACACAAAGGATAAAGAGTTTATTGCTGCTTATAATCAAGTAATCCACTTCAAGAAAATCGTTGATAGGTTTAAACCTAAAGTGTTGGAACTTCAAGGTGCGCTGAAGATCAACAAAAACTTAAAGAAGCAAATGGACGAGCAGTTGAAGGGTGAGAAGGCTGGAGTCGAGGCTTCGCTTGTTCAGAGTCAGGCCGATTTCTATAAGCTGGGTTATGTAGATCATCTCTTTGGTAGGCCATCTGACTTTGAGTTTACTGGGAAAGACTTCAAGACTTTCTCTATTTCTCCAGAAGACTTACTTGCCTTTACTTTTGAGGCTTCCATTGGTGAAGTAGTCGGAGAAGTTGGTGCCTAGGCTGGGGCAGCCATGGGTGAAGAGCTGGATAATGCTGCTGCTAAGAGTGTTACGACTACTGAAGGTGTGGCAACCGAGTAGTCGTAGGATGTCCAAGTCGCTGAAAAGTAGTATTCTAGGTAGCAATTAGTATTTTCTTTCTTTTCCTTGTTGCTTTTTTTCTTTGCTTGAACTCCATCACCTTTGTTATTTGTTTATCAATTTTGCTAGACAAATTAATAAACTTGTTTTCTTCGACTTTCTTCATCTTCGTTTCTTTTGTTTACGCCCAACCTTTGGCTTTTAGACCAACGACATATGTGTTGCTTTTCTATAAACAGACAGACTTACGTAGCCTATGCAGCCATAGGTGTCGGTGTAGAACTTTTGCAAAGTTGTTAGCCACAGGGTCGGGAGCCGAACGCCTTACTTACAGAAGTAGACAAGTCTGCGTGACCTTGGCTGTTAACTTTGGCTTTCTTCAATCCTTTGAGCTGTGTGGTCTGCATCACAATATACTAAAGATTTCTGGGTCATGAAATTCACTAAACTTTTCATACAAAAAGTATGCAGTTGTATAGAATTTTGTAGGCAAAGGTTTGACAGAACTCTTTGCTTTTTATGTAACCAATTACGTGGGCTGCGTATCAAGTATCACAACACTTTAGGAATTACTGTAAATTTGAACGATTATTCCGCGCTTGGAAGATGTGAAGCTTATCGATTGGTAACATTTCGGCATTGGATAAAGCTTCGTATATGCACGCTAACTGTTTAACCTTTCACAAAAATGTGTTGTTGTATAAGTTTAGCGCAGCTTACTGCTTGAATAACAAGTCGTAGACAATCTTCTGGAAATCGTAGGCTGCCTTAATGCACTTGATATCAACTTTAGGGTTCTAGGGCATACTGCGTAATATGCCTCATCCATCTCTGAGGCCCGGTTCCCCATGGATTAGGCCAAAAGACCAAAAATCTTTCAGCTAGCTAAGCCTTGAAACAGACCATTGTGGCTACTTCTGGGAATATCGGCTCAAGCCATCATGCACCTAGTTACACCAGGGCAGCCCGACTCATCCGTATTTGGATATTCGGAGTGTATAGTTTATCTTCTCGCATCGTAGAGCAAACCCATATGGGTTTCGGGGAATTAGTTTACCCACTTGCACTGGAGAGCATGGTTGGTCCCCAGGGGGTGCAATTCCTGCAATAAGTCTCTAAGAATGGCGCAATCTTCTTTTGAAGTGCAGAAGTGATTAGTTGTTGTAAGCATGTAGTCGAGCCAAGTTGTAAATTACTTCTGAACTTTTTAGTGAAAAAAGAGTGAAACGAATGAAAACTTCGCTTTAAGGTAGGAACTACATAACAACTGGATAGTCATCGGCTTGCGAGGTGGTGCCCATCAAACTGCTTGAGTTGTCAAGCTTTAATATAGCTGGAGGTCACGCAAGGTACTTCCTCAGATTGTAGGCGTTCCACTATTTTTCGATCTCTTTGTCGTTCATGGTGCCAAGGTGTAGCTACCTTTGTTGCCTACTCTGTTGATCTTGTATGGACTTTCTCAAATGAGATCCATCTCTTTGGAGCTTTCTCTACAGGTAGCTGGGCTAGAACTGCCGGATCTTGGCCCTTTTGTTGTAGTTTGAGAAGAGTTGCTGCTAGTAGGCTGCGATGCAAGTGATGACCTTCTCATTCCTCCTCTTCCATATTTAAGTTTGTGGCCATCTTCTTTCTGTTCTGCTCGATGCTTGACAGTAGAGTGACATTGGGAGGAATGATTGTTTTGAACCAAATGCCAAGGAGAAATGAGTCTCTCTGGTTGCTCATCTTTTGGTTGTGCGATATGCCCATAGACATCCGAGAAGTTCACCTGGCCATTTTCCCTTCTTGTTGGAGAGAGATTTCTTGAGACAGCCGAGAATCGTCTTGTTGGATGTTTCGGCTTGCTTATTGCCTTGAGGATACCTCGACATGGACATGTGCTGCTTGATGCCATATTTTTTGAAGAACTTTGCCAAATATTTGCCTACGAATTACAGGCCGTTATCAGTGACGACGGATTAAGGGATGCCAAATTGGCAGATGATGTTCCTCCATACAAAGCGCTTTATGTCCACTTGGGTAGTGGTTATCATGGGCTCTGCTTCTACCCACTTGGTGAAGTAGTCAGTTGCCATGATCATCATGCCCTTGCCCCTAGTAGCGGGCGACATTGGCCCAACTAGGTCGATTGCCCACTGCATGAACGACCAATGACTCATCTGCATGTGTAGTTCGTTGGCAGGCAATGCTGGTACCGGCTTGTAGACATCTGGGAAGTTCATCTAGCCATTTTCCCTTCTTGTCAGAAAGGGATTTCTTAAGGTAGTCGAGAAGCGTCTTGTTGGATGCTTCAGCCTGCCTATTGCCTTAAGGATACCTCAGCATGGACATGTGCTGCTTAATGCCATATTTTTTTGAAGAACTTTGCCAAATCTTTGCCTACGAATTACGGGTCGTTATCTGTGACAATGGATTGAATAATGCCAAATCGGCAGATGATGTTCCTCTATATGAAGCACTTTATGTCTTCTTAAGTAGTGGTTGTCATGGGCTCTGCTTCCACCCACTTGGTGAAGTAGTCAATTACCACGATCATCATGCCTCTGCCCCTAGTAACAAGCAACATTAGAACAACCAGGTCGATTGCCCACTGCATGAACGGCCAAAGACTTGTCTGGGGGTGTAATTCACTGGCAGACAGTGCTAGTACCGGCTTGTAGCGTTGGCAGTTGTTGCACTTTTGTACTAACTCCTTAGCGTCTTGATGCATAGTAGGCCAATAATAGCCTGCGTTAAGAGCTTTATGTGTTAAGGATCGACCTCTGAAGTGATTTCAACAAACGCCTTCATGGATTGAACTTAGAACCTTTAGGTTGTCGGGAGGCACTAGGCAGCGGAGATGTGGTCTAGTGTAGGATCTTCGCATGAGAATGTCTTTCCACATGTAGTAGCGTGTTGCCTTCTTTTGGAGTTTTCTAGACTTTAATCTTTTTGTGGGAGGTTTGCCATTGACCAAGTCTATAATGGAATCTTGCCAGTTTGGAGTTGTACTAACTTGTGACACCTCGGCTGCTGACTCCGCCTTTATGCTTGGTTTGTCCAGATACTTCACCGAAATAGAGCGTTTGAGTTGGTGGTCGAGGGCGGAGCCTAGGTCGCTAGCGTGTCTGTGTGGGCATTGTCTGCCCTCGAAACTTGAGTGAGAGTGTAAGTCTGAAATGCCTCAAGTTGCTTTCATACATTCTCTATGTATTGCGCCATCTTTGGATGCTTTGCCGTATACTCCTCCGTTAGTCTAGCTGGTGATTAGCTGGGAATCGAAATGAATTCTAAGCTTTTTCACCACCATGTCTTTTTCCATTCGGAGGCCTGCTAGTAGGCTTCGTACTCTGCTTTGTTGTTGGATGCTTTGAAGCCTAGAGTAATCGCTTGCTTGAGCATCGAACCATTTGGGGTGATAAGGACCATGCCTGCTCCTAAACCCTTGTAGTTGGATGCACTGTCGACATGCAAATGCTAGAAAGTCTCCATTGGATGCGCTGTCACCTAAGGTAAGCGTGAACTTTGCTATGAAGTTTGCCAAGGCTTATGCCTTTAATGCTGTACGGGGTCAGTAAACTAAGCCATATTGGCCAAGTTCCAACTCCCATTTCATTACTCGTTGAGAAGCGTCCAGACCATGTATGATCGTAGACGATACTGGGTCATGATGATGACTGTATGAGCTTGAAAATATGGTTTAAGCTTCCGAGCTGTAACAACTAGCGCTAAAATCAATTTCTCGATCTTTGGATATATGGTTTCTGCATCGAGAATAGCTTTAGAAGTGTAGAATACCGGCAGTTAGGCCCTCAGCTCTTCTTATATGAGAGCAGAGCTCACTGTTACTTTTGAGATTGCCAAATAGATGTATAAGTCCTCCGCTGCTTCCAGCTTGGATAATAAGGGAGGTGATGTGAAATATTTCTTCAAGTTTTGGAAAGCTCTTTAGCACTCATCATCCCATTTGTCTCATTATGCCTTACTGATTGCTTTGAAAAAAGGCTTGCATTAATTGGTAGACCACGAGAGGAAGCGGTTGAGCGTAGTTGCTCGTCCGGTTAAGCCTTGTATCTCCTTCAAGGTAGTTGGAAATTTCATCTATAGGATTGCTCAGATTTTCTTGGGATGTGCTTCGATTCCTCATTGGGTTACTACATACCCCAAGAATCTGCCTGAAGATACTCCAAATTTGCATTTGGCATAATTGAGCTTCATCTTGTACTTTTTAAGGATGTCGAAAGTTTTTGCCAAGTTGCCAATGTAGTCTGATCTTTACTTGCCCTTCACCATGATGTCATTGACGTAGACCTCCATGGTTGCTCCAATTTTCTTCTTGAACATCATGTTTACCAGTCGTTCTTGAGGCCAAAAGGCATGACTTTGTAGTAGTATGTGTCTCGCTCGATCATAAACGCGGTTTTCTCCATGTCGGGCTCATGCATGGCTATTTTGGTTGTAGCAGGAGTATGCATCCAAGAAATTGAGTATAAAACTTTATTTTCAGGCCTACTCACCCTTGTTTTTTTTTCGTCCCTCCAGGTTTTAGCAACTGAACTATCTTATCGACGAGGATTCTTGGAAAATCTCGGTATAAGTGGTTATCTCAAAGGGTATAATTCTCAATCCACTCTATTGTACTTTACTTATACTCTAACATTACGTATGAAATAGGTTCATTTCCCGCTCACCAGCACACTCTTGTATTTAGGCACTTTTAGGTTTAAATTGATTCACATTTTCCACATCATTACACTTTATGACTTCGACATTCTGGGTCGGGGTGTGTCAGTTTGCTCTGGTTCGCAGAAGTTGAATCTACTAGTAGATCGGTTTAAGGAAATGGGTAAGGATCTTTCGGGTATGCTTTGTTGAGGTCAATGTAGTCTACACAAACCCTCTATTTACCATTCTTTTTCTTCATTACTAGCACGACGTTAGCAAGCCATGCTGAGTGTGCTACCTCTTATGTGAATCCGACCTCTAATATCTTGTCGATTTATGCTTCGAAGATTGTCACTCGTTCGAGTGCGAAATATCTTCTCTTTTGGATCACCGATTTGGCAGTGGGGTTAATGTGTAGCTTGTGGCAAGCTATCTTAGGGTTGATGCCAGGCATGTCTGAAGGTGACCATGCGAAGATGTCACGATTTTCTCTAAGGAAAGCTGTGAGTACCTCATTTTCTTTTGGGCTTAAACTTAAGCCGATTCTAGCAGTCTTCTCCGGTTGCTGAGGATCAAGAATGATGTGTTCGGCATCTTCTTTGGGTTTCCATCCTGTCTTGTATGTTGGTGCGTTAATTTGGACACCATCTTCTTAATCTGTCTGTGGTGATTGCTATTTGGTAGCTTCATCGCCCATTTGGACCTCGGTAGCCTCTACGGGGGTAAAGATATTCTTCTTTGTTTCCTTCAATACTTGCATAGTACACCATCGAGATGTGGACTGGTCAGACTTGATTTCTCCGACTACTCATCCCGGGATGCAGCATCGATTTTTTTATACTTGACGGAGGTTACGTTATCCAGCTTTATTAGCCAAGGTCGCCCTAAAATCCCATTGTAGGGAGATGAGTCGCTTACTATCGTGGACATCTGCTTTGAGACAATTGGTGATGTTCTCACGTCAAGTGTAATGTTGCCTATGGCAGTCGAGGTGTGTCTGTTGAATTCGGTGAGTACTGATGTGAAAATTACTTAGCACACAAATTAAACCCTCTTTTGACAATTGTAGTATATGTATAAGTAGGGATCGT
>JAOTRO020164236.1:0-12739 GCA_028566515.2 Pyracantha coccinea | reverse complement strand
CTAAATTTCTATGATTATGAATCCAAACAAGGGAATTGGTGCATATCAATTTATAAATTCTGACTTTTACCAAAATTCCAAGTTTATTTCCCTTATGCAAACATAGTGTAAGAGTTTATTTACAAGAAATGGCATTAATTGTGCGATGATGCATATGATATTTTTAAGAGTCAATATAGATTTGCACCAATAATTTGCAAGTTATTCTTATCTGCTTTTGTGAGTGAGTAATTTATAGCCATCTATAATTGTGAAGGAGTGCCAAAGATGATTGTCCATGTATGTGTGAGTAGTTCCTATATATATTCACATTCTCACAAATGTAAATGATTTTGAGTCAAATGTGGGAGGCTATACCCAGAAAAATCCCTAAATGATTGTATGCATCAAGTGTCAAAACAAAACGCCTCGTTGAGTATACTAACATGATTGAACCGTCATTGTTGGTAAATCTATAACGATGAGTGACATTTGCATAACGATGATTATATTTTGTTTTCTCGTCTTGAGAGTGTTCCATATTGAAATCAAATTCTTGCATTTAGAATATTTATAAGATTACAACCTCTCAATTCATTTGAAATAGATTTTAACACTTGCAATATAATTTAGCAATCTAGCATAATCAATTTCGACCACTAGTGTATATGTAAGATCTGCATAAATTAATACAACATGTGGCACATAAAATATTCAAAAGAAGAAACATTGAACACATAATATATTCAAAAGAAGGAAGAAATTGGATAAGTGATCAAGCTGTTACGATCTTTAGTAAATCATTGTTGTCATTGAAATCACATGCAGATATAAGCAGTATCCCCATTTGCTAGCTACATTGGCCGAATGGGCACAATGTCTTGAATCTCCATGACACAATAAAACACGGAGAATACAAAATATGAGTAATGCTAGGTAGATTAATTTTTTAGATTAAATTTATAAATTATGTTATATGATTTACATTAATAATTTAATCATTCAATACTTAAGTAATAATTTAATCATCAATAAACACGTCATATGATTTACATTAATCTAAATAGTTAGTCACTCTAGCAATATCATACAAAATATATCTGCTAGGTCAAACATGGTAAAGCACAATGCCCTCTTAATCAAATCATTAACTAATTAAGTGCAAATCATAATAACAAAGCAATGTGGCAGGGTCAGTTCTTTGGAAGAAAAAAAAAAGAAAAGAAAAAGAACAAGAAGAATTGCTTTCACACAGATTGGCCAATGAGAGGTCAACAGACCCATTATTCTAGATCATACTATACACAAGCCGGCGGAAAAAAAGAAAGATAAAAAAAGGATAAAGTAGTTTAAAGTATATATGCTTTATAATAATTCATTCATTTTTATTGTTGGAATAATAATTAACTCAAAAAATGCAAACGAAGGAATATATCACGGGCAGTGTCACAATCCCCTCACATCGAACATCAGTCAGTGCAAAAATGCGTGGTTAGTGTTGTGGGACGTCAGACCTTTGTTACATTCCGTAATGAAATATATAGTATGTGATCTGATTTGATACTTGCATACAGTAAATTGTGTATACGTTAACTAAAAGCCTATGCGGCCCATTTAGCAGAGTAAAACTAGATTCAAGAAATATTTAACGCTTCTTGAAATGAGTCATGCTTACCTAAATATTTTTTTAGGGCATGTGAGAGACAAACTTATTAGAATGTACTATATGATAATCTAACTGTTAAAATTCTTAATAACTTATTATAACGCAACACATCCGATTATAAATAACAAACTCATAAGCCTGAGTTCTATTTCATGATAAAGCTTTCTCGTTTATTCTCTCCCAACTTGCTAACAAACTAGATATGTCATTGTCTTGAACAGAGCAATAACAAGATTACATTTTCCAAGTGGGTTGGGAAACTTTTTCTTTCTTTGGAGGGATTTTGCAAACAATCAGGAGGACTAAGCCATGAAACCTTGAAAACTAAAGCATAAAAACCCATAAAATGTACTGAAACTTTGATTAGACAACTCCAAGATGTTCAAACATTCAATCACTCCAAGATGGCATCTTAGGTCCTCTAAGGAATGCAATCTGATTTTGAACAATGTTAATCAAATTAAGTACAGCCACAAATTTTTCATCAAAAAAAGTAAGTCCATCATTTCACTTTTACTCCCTGATCGATTTGTGCTTTCTACAACAAAGAAATGGCTCAACATTTAACACTCACTTTATCTACTCACTCTTGTTAGCATCACTGCAAGACTGGAGTGTGTAGTGATCGTAGATGTCATTTTTTATAAGAGAGGAATGTGTAGATTTCTTTGGAGTGCTAATTTAGACTTCACAATTGACTCAATTTAGATTTGGAAATGATCCAAATTTATTATGATTAGCAGGATATAGTTTGAGAATTCTAACCTGATGTTCCAATAATTCTATTGCAAAATTGGTCTAGATATGTATTAAGGTTGATGCGATTCAATAATAATTTGATTCAACTTAATATAACATATTTTCTATTTTCTATATTATTTGTTAAGTATTACACTTATGAGTAACCTCAGTCAGACTATTGGATTATCTAATGAGTAATAGATAAATACAATAATGTTACTTTTAGTTTTTTTTTATAAATTAGATCCACTCTTGATCCAATCCAATTTAAATCTAATATAAATTGACAAGTCAAATCTGATAATCTGAATAATGAATACAATTCAAATTTAATATTCTATTATAAACGAATTCACATATGAATTAAGATTGATCTGATCCAAATTCGACCTATTTACAAGTCTATCTTAATCGATACTACATGTGCACTGAGGATGTATTATGAGGTATATAGCTTACCAAGAAGTACCACTGTACCAGTGAATGATGATAAATGGTAGGGTAGGAAGAAAAATACCCATTATGGAAGTGGGCATGTTTTTTGTATGGCCTAAGACTTACCCTTTTTGGAGTGGGAAATGAGGGAGGTGCGTACATACATATTGCACTTTGATATTTGTCAAAAGACACCACTTGCATTGCCAATCATGATGATAAAGCATCTTCTCTTGCCATCGTGGTGTATACTATAGTCCATGGTCCATGGTCTATGGAACACTTTTTTTGGGGTAAGTGGTAACCCTAATGGCATGCGAGAGACCCTTGGAGCCTTTGGACCAGCAGCATGCTTTCATTTTATCCTTTTCCACTTTCGGCGGCAACCAAAACGAGTGAGGAGGACATCTGGACATTTATCAGGGTGCAATGCATGCCACTCGGGGGCAGATGTATTTTGGGACCAAGATGATTCTAGGACTATCCGGATTCTAGAAAATATATTTATGAAGGTCTTTTGAGGACCTCCGAATGTTTGATAGTGTCTCTTTTTTGCTTACTAAGTGTTTGATATAATGTCTGTTAGACATATTTCGACACGGTGCATCGACGACACATGACAAATTCTCTCGAATGTTTGATAGTGTCGTATCTATTGACATGTGAACAACATGATTTGGCAGATAATAACAAGCCCACTAATGTTCGACGACATGCTTCAATGAATTAACTGCTTTTTTTTGGCGCGCTTCACTTTCTATATCTATCTAAAAAATTTGTACTTTATTACTGTGACACACCTTTCCCCCCCCACGCAGGGCCACCCGCTGGGGGGCGGCCCGCCGGAAATCGAATTTTGAATCCTCCACCATTGCGGACTTGTTGGTCGAAGGCCACCAACCAAACCAAATTTTATCCTCCAATAATGTATGATGGGGTCATCAAACGTCAGATAAATATATGTCGATATCAATAAAATGTCAAAAAGTATCTTCATATATAACATAAGATGCATGAATAAATACAAGGACACATTAATTTGAATAACAATAATATAATTTTGGGAGTTAAGTGATCGTATTAAGTGTCTACCAATGTATAATTAAATTTTAAAAAGTTGGCTAAAATAATATGCTCTCATATTTTCACTCAAATTTCAATAATTTTTTATTTTATAATGTGGATAAATTAACTCAGAATATCGTTAGTATCAAATAAAAATAGTAACTGCCTAACATTATATGATATCTTAATCAATTTAGTAAACATGCTACTAGCGTTTTTTTTCTTTCTTCTGCGATCAATCAATATAGTTAGATAGTGTTGGATTATATGAGAATCTTTCTGGTCCAAGGTGTCAATAATGTGTGGTTGGGGTGGATTATCAACCATAAGATAACCCAACTTTTGGCTTTATTAGTTGTGCTTGAACAAGAAGAAAACAGAATCACTGGCTTTTTTTGGGTGTTGCCGTATTTGAATTCAAGCTAATTCTGGCCCGACGATGTCCCATTTATTCCAAACAAGTTGGAGAATATATACACATCTATTCTCTATCTGTCAATCAAACAAATCAATTCCAGTACGAAAATCTAATGCTATACAGAAGACTTATTTATATGTTGATACACAAAATAAATAAATAAATCACTTACACGTCATATATGCAATAAACTTATAAGACCATGTGAAAACCGCAAAAGAGACTAGTGTAAATTAATTAATTTCCTCTCAGTACAGACCGCATTATCCTCGATCAGTTCACACCAATGGATTTGCAAGTGGAGCTTTCTGCCAATAAAGGCAACCATGTGAACAGTGAAATGCAACAGAGAGGCATGTGCATGATCACGTGCTCTCCCACCCCAGCAACATGCATGATTGGTCGACAAGGGAGGCGGCGCGTGGCAGCATTTCCACTTGCACTTGCTCGTACAATGAACTGATCACTGATAACTTATCTGATCCACAACGGTTATGAAAAGCACACCAGAATTAAAAGCTGCATATATATTTCATTTTTCTTCGTCCTTTTTAAAACTGCATTTGTCTGTTTTTGGCAGAATGCACTGAGGACTGCGTGTGAGAAGAAGATGAAAACATGAAGGCCTTTTCTGAATTTGTTTCTTTCCCGAGCTCGCATCATCTTTTCTTTTAGATAGGAAGACCGGCGATATAAATCAAAGATAGTTTAGATGTTTATATATATCTTTTTGTTCGGGAAGACGCTTTGGAGGTTATGGTGTCCACTGTCAAAGAAGGCTTCGGAGCAAGAGCAAGCAGCCCCACGATTGCAGATTTACTCCACCTCTGATACTATCTCAACTTTCTGGAGAGGTACTCTCTCTCTCTCTCTCTCTCTCTCTCTCTACACACACACATATCATATATTCGATCACCTATATATTTCACATTTGACAATAATTCGGCTTATATATATCACCTATATATATAATATATAACATATATATACCCCCTTTAAGAGAAGAGATCCTATTTTATTAAAAAAATGGAGATTAGGTGTGGAACCCATCTCATTTCGAACCATATATTTTGTAAGTCTCGATTCATAGTTATTTTTATAAAAATTCAATTTAATCTGAAACTATTTGCCAATTTAATTATGACGAAATTTCAATATTTCTTATAGAACAAATAGTTCGTCAAGTTTTTTGAACTCAATTAAATGCCTCAATATTTTTAATTTGGCTAATATTTTGTAACGATGATTTAAGAGGTGCAACTTGAAAAATAAACAGTTTCAGATCGTTAAAGTTCGATGTGGTATTAACCTCACAACTAATCTCTATTTAAAAAAAAAATAAAATTAGAGGTCCCTTCTCCTAGAGGCTTCCTATAGATATCTATCTATCTTACATTTGATCATTAACCCCTTTTTCGCAGAAAAGTATGAAAAGGATGCCAGGAAGTACTGGGATGTGGTTTACAAGCGGCATCAAGAAGGTATGATTTTACTTGCTTATTCGGTTAGTAAATTTCACCGTAGCTATTTACTTCTGTTGCATTTTTCTGTATGCTTGTATCCGAGTTTTGATTTTGCCGGTGCTAAATAAATCTAACAGCGAATTTCTTGAATCAGTTCTTTAAAGATCGGCACTACCTGGACAAGGAGTGGGGCAAATATTTCTCGGTGAGTGAAGAATTATGTTGGAGGTATATATGGAGGTTTTAGTTTTGTCATTTCATATTCATCCAACAATTCAATAGGATTTTAACTTTTGTTTTTGATTTTTCATCTTTTTGACTATCAGGGCGCTGGGCGGAAAGTTTTTTTAGAGGTAAACTTGTGTGCCAGTCGTGCGTGTTACTGTTGTTGTATCAGTCGAGATCATGCGGCACTATATCTAGTGTCTGCGCAAATTGGAAGAAGTATAATTTACTTCTCGTTTGTGGAATAATTACTCGAAGCAAAACAGAAAATGCATTTTTTTCCCCTGTCTTGAGGAACCAGAATCTTGTTTCCAGTTTCGCTTTTCCCGTAAATTTTGTATACTCTTCTGGCCAAGTATTTATCTTGGTTTGTTTAAAGTTGGTGATCTATTCTATGTTTCTATCTAGAGGATCTCTGACCGTTTGCCTGTCAGGATGTTATGTATTGGATTATTGATTACTGTTCTCAACTTACAGGAATTGGCTGTGAAGCTGGAAACACTAATTTCTCACTGGTTGCGATGTATGCAGATGTTTTTATCCAATCATGCGATTTTTCAAAAAGACTGTTAACTTGGTTAAGGTGTGGTTTTCTAATGAATTTACTTGCTAGTTCCAGGCAAGGGATATTAATATGTTCGAGGATGTTGCTCATGTTTGAGTTTGACCAATAAAATACACGTAGTAAAAAAATAGTAAGTTCAGTTTAGGTTCGTAGTTGGTACTGAATAGCCGTGACAAGTGATGCACGACGAGTTTTATGTTGTTATCCCAGACACATAAAGACTTCACAGATACCCATGTTAGCGCATTTGTTTGTGATCCACCATTGATGATCTAAGCAAGCAGATTTCTTCATCTTATGTGGACATTGTAACCATGGCATATAAATTGAACATATTAAGCAACTTTCCCCAGTGGTTAAATTTGACGAGTGATCTATTTTACGTAGAAGTTTCTGACTTGTTAAGTAGATTTTTGTGTTATCTGCAGTTTCTCCAGAGAAGATGCCTCTATTATTGAAGAATATTAGGAAAATTCTCAAGGTAAATGATAAACTTCAATTTCAAGCAGCTATTTTTATTGAAGTAGTGCATGCCTCTTCATATGTGATGAAATTTGTGGATTGGCCTCTTGCCCAAATGGTCGTGTGCTGTTTCGTAACTATTCTATTGGCGACCATTCTCAGGTTGATCTTCAATAAGCGTGTATTTTGAAGTTCATCCTTATTATCGATTGATTTTTTTTCCCCTTTTGAAAGATGCATGGTTATAAGATATGGAAGTTTGCTTCTTTGTTATTGTATTGGTAATTGACAGGAAACATTGAATTGCAAGGACCAAAAGATAAGTGAAAACTTTTATGTCTAGGGGTGACGGCACTGTAAGTTTTTTCTGGCATGTGCTTGTACATTGAGCTACTTTTTACTTTTTTTCTCAGTGCACAAGCTTGGTTGTAATCCCTTATTATTTCCAGCGTGCTTTCTACTTTTCTAATGAGTTCTTAACGAGCTCATTTTCGATGTTGAAGAACTTGATTTGTGCCGCAAACAAGTTGAGAACCGGTCAAGGGAGTTGGTTATGAATCGGTAAACAATCCTACTTTCACTAGGGTTGTAGGTTGTGTTCTGTATGTGGATGAGGGTTGTCACTTTGATTAAATCCTGCTCTTCCTTTGGGTTTTTCTTCTATTAATAATCTTCTCTGATAAAAATGTAATTCTTGTTTTTTATTCCAGGCGTTGGGTTCAAGCCGTGTTCCGCCTTTCAGATGATACAAACTCCTCTACCAAAACTGAAGCAGCAATCGAAGTAGATAATCATGGCCAAGAGAAAATCGTGCTACAGGTCAATGAGAAGATCTTGAAGAGACCTGTGAATGATTTGGAGGTTGACATTTCCGACGGTGTGGCGATGGAAATGTTTGGTGTCTTACCTTCCAATGACAACTGAGTAAAGTTTCGTCTTTCTTCCTACCACAACTATGCTTAAATTTTCATTATTGTTTGCAGAACTAGAGCTTTTATTAGGTTGTGACTCGACTTATTTTGTAAGACGTTCTTGCTCTTGGGTAATTGAGCTAGAGCTAGATGATTGGACTTTCATAATCGAAGTGTTATCCAAAGTGTATCAACACACTTGCAAATCAACAGGTTTAATGCTGAGGGAATCAGCTCGGTTCATGGCTTCTGTTTTAACCAGAAGTCCAACTATTGTCAGTGGGAGAAAGGTGTCGGAGTTGCGGTGCGGCTCCGGGGGCGTTTGCTCTATGGTTGCCGCTAGGTCTGCTGACCTTGTGTTTCCGACGTATGGTAACTCAAAAGCGCTTGACCTACTGACGCAAAATGTCAACTTAAATCTTTGACCGACATTTCTGGACAAACTGGTTAGAAGAAGATTAGAGTGAGGATATAGAGATCATATACAAGCCATCAATGAAGCTAATTTCTCAAGGTTTTGATATCATCCTCGTAGCTGAAGATATCTTGCCCTTATTTCAAACTGCAAAGGAGTTGATTTCATCTGATAGAAGCACTGCTGAGGATTTCGAACCGGCCTTTATCCTTTGTCATATTTTCCGTCGGGTAGATGACCCTTCCATACATTCAGCAGCTGCGTCTAAATTCAGATTTTAGCTAGTCGATAAGTGGCCTATAGAAATTCTACTTCATCACAAGCATCATCAAATCTTGTTTCCCCTGGAATGGTTCGGAGCATGTCGAAAGGGGTGCATTACATATCCTGTACTTCCACACGGAGCAGAATTTTTTGACTCAATAGTTATGTTTTTTTCTTCTGTTATGACGAATTATATCAAGAAATACCGTATTTTTCTTCTTTTTGTTGGGTAAATAAAAGTTTGTTTTTTAACGGAAAAAAAAAATTGTTAAATAAAACAGAATAATTAGAGCGAGGGATAATGGGTAATTCATTTTCATGGTTTGATAGTTAAGATTCATGCATTCTGCAAGTGGCGGATTGTTCCTGTGTTCTATTGCTTTCAGGTTTAAACCTCCCCTTCTTCCTTTGAATTTGTTTCATGAATTAGTAAGTAAAATCTTCTTTAGTTTATCACCGTGAATACAAATTAGCATTATGGAGCACAAAGAAAGTCTGGTTTTTGTAGCCTGGAAACTATATCATTGTCACAAATACTACAAAACACCAATATTTTTTTTTTGTTATATATGTAGAAGAATATTATGAAAGGTTAGTGGTTAAGAGCAAGGTTGTGAATAAGTGGTTGATTAAGAGTATTTACTCGTGTATTGAGATCTTGGATTTGATTTCTCCACTCAAATCATTGAAAGCAAACGAGAAATTGGTTTTTCAATCTATGATTTTTTTTTATTTAAAAATTTCACTATTATATATGGGGGAGGGGTAATTTCGAAACCGGGATGCATGG
Source organism: Pyracantha coccinea (assembly GCA_028566515.2). Taxonomy (NCBI): domain Eukaryota; kingdom Viridiplantae; phylum Streptophyta; class Magnoliopsida; order Rosales; family Rosaceae; genus Pyracantha; species Pyracantha coccinea. Next base: position 3,340 of record JAOTRO020164236.1, on the reverse strand, counting down.
TAGAAACTAGAAACCGAACACCCTAAATGGACTAGTATCCATATTTAAATGGGACTAATATATAACAAATGTATAATTTTTCTATGGCATGATATTTTTTCTTCTTCTTATAAGTGATAATGATCTTAGGTTTGAAACTAATGCTGGTGAGTTTATACCAATATCGTTGTATAAAAGATTGAACAAATTAACTTTGCTCTTGAAACTCAATTTTGATTCTATTTTGCCACCTGAAACTCAAAACTCAAAAGTCATCATTTTACTCTATAAAACTCAAAAGTCGTTCCACATTGCCTTACTTCTATTAATTTCGTAATGTGGGGCTAGTTAATTTCTTCTTCTTTTTTTTCACCTCTACAATTGTAGAATGTTAAGTTTAAGGGAGAAGAGAGTCTATAAGTCAAATGGAACGAATTTGAAATTTCAGGGAGGAAAGTAGTGATTTTCAAGTTACAGTGAATTAAAAACAGCCTGGATCAATCAAATACTAAATATGTTTCAAATAAAGCGGGATTATTAAAAGCGAGTTTCAGGTGGCTTAGCTAAAAATAAGCCTTTGTTATACGCAAATTATCTGTCTAGATGCTAATCAACGTAATCAGTGGAAGCAAACTTCAAAAACAGTTTGTATCAATGCAGTTTATTTGTCACAGTAGCATTACAACATGAATCAAGAAACTGCTAGGTTTTCAAATCTCCAGGGCCTGTTAGCAGACAGCTATGGCTTCAACTTCAAGCAACAAGATCTGCCCAAAGGAAGAAGGGTTACATGCTGAAGGGTTCTTCATGCAACGCCACAGTATGGAAATTCTTCTCCCAACAAGGGGCTATTCACTTCACCAGAATATTCCAGATTTAGCTGCAAATTAGGCCAACAAGTACTACCATTGCAATATTTACTACATCAAGAAAAAAAACTTACCCCATAGATCTGACGGTTTATATGAAATGTTGATGTTGCGTCTCAACTACCAAAATTTGTTGTCACTTATCACTACGGTTTAGTAGCATTCTTCTTCATTTATAAGTGAGAAGTTTTAGATTCGATTATCGCCAAAGATGAATTTGAACCACATTATTATAACTAGCTCATTGTAAGACTTAGCTCACTTCTCACTTCGTTAGTGTAGATAATATCGTTTGTTAAAAAAAATTACCAAAATTTGTTCTGACCCATGTAAAAAGAAGCCTAATACGATGAATACAGTTCATAATTCATTAATAGAATTCATATCAGACTTCAGAGCTCGTGTGGTGAACCAATTATGGCACGAGACCAAAATTCACCTGACTATCAAATATAAAACTTTTTTAGAAAACGGCCTTGAATTCAGTAAACGAATGACAAATTTAATGCCTAAAATTAAGGGATTTTCGATGGCAAAAATAAATAAATAAATAAATAAATAAAAACCTTCAGAAACCCTAATCCATACATAGTTTGAGATCGACATGTCAAAATCGAATAAACCTCTATGACCACGAGAACAACATACAATGATCCAGTCTAGGTCCCCATCGATTCCGACTGATCAGTAGTAATTTTTTAAGAAAATTGGAGCTCCACCGTAAAATCAATTAAGAAAGTTGGAGTTCTATCATAAAACTAATTGATAATATGAGAAGTAGTCCAATCTCTTATAACCTCAGTCTCTCCTCTTATCAATGTGGGACTCATTCCCAACATACCCCCTCACTTGTGGCGAATTTTCAAGTCTAACACGTGAACAACACAATGGGTGGTGAATTTTCAAGTCTAACAAGTGAACAACACAACGGGTGACGTGGAGCGCGTGTGGCCGTTTGGCTTCACACGTGGAACAATTTGCTCTGATACCATGAAAAAGTTGGGGTTCCACCATATGGGGATTAGCTCAACCTCTTATAAGCTCATGCAAGGTCTCTCCTCCCATTAATATGAGACTTATTCTCAACAATTTCCTGGGTGTAAATTTATATGCAGAAAATTCATGAAAAATTGTAAACACAAATATATAAAACAAACATGATTCAGAGAGGGAGGTGGTGGTGACAGATAGAGAGTAGGCACGCAAAGTTTCAAGCATGAACCCAGCATGCAGGAAAATACCATGTGTGCTCACTCTCTTCTGTCACCGGCCTTTACCCTTTAATTATTTGAACGTCCTTCGATATTGCACCAGAGGGAGAGAGGCCTCCCAAAACCCTAGTTGTTTAACCCCCAAATGCTCTATATATGAGATTGGAACATTTATTTGCTTTTTTGGGAGAGGATTTCGAACCCTACATCTAGCTACTCCTATCCATCCCTCTATTCGACCTCGCCGGGAAGGGAACCCCTATCTCTCACTCTACTCAACCTCGGTCCCCCACCGTTGAGGGAACCCTAACAGCTTTGCTTTGATATGAGAAACTGCAGGGCCTGTTGGGGCTTTATATAGAAGGAAAAAGAGAGAAAAGAGATGAGTTGCGTCACGTATGGAATAAATGTGGGTTTATCTTGTATTGGTCATCGTCCATTATTTTAAATATTTTAATGCCATTTTAATTCGTAATCACAGATCGAACTTTATCTCTTTATTTATCTTTTCCCATGATCCCATACCATATGTTCAAACCCCAACCACATACATTTATTCAGGTACTGTCACCGATGCATCTTGCAATTTTAAATCTTCCGATCCTTTGCTCTTCTTCTTTATTTTGATCTGTGATCATCCCTTCCTTTCCTTTCGAGGGAATATTTTCACTCACTCACTATCCTCGAGTAATAACGATGCTTACGACATTATTTACTATTGTGAAATTAGTTTAAATTTTAACATCTATTTATAGTGAATAGAAACAAATCTTAAAATTTAAACTCATCCAATAACATTAAATAAGATGGTGAACATTATCACAACTTGAAGTGGTGAGGGAAAATGCACCTTCCTTTCAAGGATGATGCCCTTTCTCTTTTCCTCCTCTAGCCTTGTCCTCCATAGTAAATAATATATTTGTATGGATTGGGGTGAATTTTTTTTTCATTCTATCATACTATTACCATACAATTTTGTACCATTTTTTTTCTTTTTGCCAAATTGTAATGGTACGGCAATTGTACTGAACCAAAGACATTTAGTATGATATTGGTAACCAAAACCAATATCAACTATACAAGGCCGTCTCTGAGATTTGAGGGGCCCTGTGCGAAAATTTGTAAAAGGGGTCATTCTTAAGATAGTTTTAAGTCTTTAAAAAGTATGACAATGTATTGATACTAGAAAACATTCACTTAAATCAAACACAAAGCCACTTAGTACTACGATGTAGTGGTATTCCTCTTCACTTGTATGTGAGAGGTCTTATGTTCAATTCT
>JAOTRO020164167.1:0-12740 GCA_028566515.2 Pyracantha coccinea | reverse complement strand
CCAATTTTTCAATTTAACTAGGGTTAATAAATTAAACCCTAGAATTTCTTAAGTTCCAAGATTTAATAATCGAACAATTACTCAGGGGCAATTTAGTCATTTCACAACCGTCAATAAAATAAATCCGGGATGGGCTGTGACACATTGTGAGACTTTAGTCTACTCCTCTAAGTATAGATGCACTCCATCTTTGATCTTTCAAACAAAAGGAAAGTTAAAACATGAGAAATGATAAGGAGACTCTCAAAGTGGGATTCTCGTCTGTCGATTAACATTTTACATCAACATTATAAAATATTGTATAAAAAATACTAAATGGTAGATAATTTATATAAAAAAAAAAATTCCACTTTTGCAAAAAAATCCTTGAACATTAGTTTTTTTTTTTCAAATAAGCTTGAAATCTTACTTAAAGGGGAGCATTAATTGAAATCTTATTTAAACGGTGTGTTGTGCAATGTGCACTAGGAGGATCCTCACCTTATCCTCTTTGTAAAGATCTTGAAGATCCTTCAATCACGTCTGTTCATCATACATCATGATGGTCAGAAATTATTATAAATTTTCTATTTAAAAATGAATATAAACAGTACTTGACAAAAATTAACCGCACAATATACGATGAACGGTTATAATTAAATGATCCGATGATCCGGCGAGGATCCTGCATGGCATGTCGTCCATATTGCCTCCTCCGAGGACCTAGTTTCTCTATTAATTAATTAAAAAGAAAAACCAAATATATCAGATGATAACCCACACTTCATTTTCACCTGTAAACTGGAAAACAAAAGTTTACCCAAAAAAAAAATGGAAAATAAAAGAAATTAGATCAAATATCACTATCAGGCCTAAGATTTTTTTTTTCTTTTCTTTTTGTCATTAGTTAAGCTTGGGGTGGGGGGATTCGAACTTGATTGAGGTGGGAGTAGGCCCCCATACTCTCCTAAGAATTAACTTTCAGTGGTTTAGATTTCGGAAGTTTCTAGCACTCATTTAATTATTAAATTCAGTAATTAATGTTATACATTTACGCTTTATAACTATTTGGGGTGGTCACGCCAAATACAGAGGGTGTAGTCATGAGGAGAATTTTTTTTTTTAATAAACGATTTTATTTACATTAAGGAGGTGGGGAAGTGAATTAAGCCTTACAATAAGTTAACAATAATTGGTTCAATTCACCTTTAACGAAAATTGAACAACCACTCACTTACAAGTGAAGGGGAATATCACTATACTGTAGTATTAAATCGAACCTAAGACCTTTCGCCTTTGATTATTTAATAAAATAAAATATTCACAACTTCAAACCACTTTCGAGGAAATTGGTTGTTGGATTAATGAATAATTACTCATAAAACTCTGAAACATGAGTAAGATTATTCTTGTAGTAAAAAATTTAAGATGAAAAAAAAAGCCAATTTAATTAATGAATAATTACTCATAAAACGCCTTTTCTCCCGTTAATTTATGTTATTTGATTATCTTCAATTCATTTGATATAACGATCGAAAATTAAAAATTGTCTCTAGTAGATAAAAAAAGATGTATGGATGTTACCGGAAAAAATGGATGTGGAAACAACTCCTATGAATCCATGATAAAAATCACCGTGGCAAGAGGTCAAACCAGTCAAAATCCATTCTTAGGTTAACCAAGCACAGTCTTACAACAGTGCTTAGCAAACTAAAATTGTAGAATCTAAAAATCTCCTAATCTCTTAACCCTAACCATGAATCTCTAAAACCACCACATATGGAAAGGGTCAGCCCAAGCAAATTAAGCAATTGACCCAAAAAAGGAGGTTAACCAAAATTTTACGGCTAGCCAAACACACTCGGGAATCTCTCTATCAAACCTGATGCTCCCACTCTCAATCCAATTACAAAGTACATCAAACTGTAGCTCCGCTCTTACATGTCCGACGTTCTACCAATGTTCTGGCACACAAAATGGTTTTGTTTTTTTTATTCGGATTCTTTTTAGTTCAATGAACCACCAAGAAATCTCTTATCGACCACAGAACAAGATCCATAACGATGGTGCTCCTTTCTCTGATGCAACATAATATCGTATGCTGCAGCCCTTTGGTACTTCACCCTGACCGGACTTTGACATTTGCTGTTATTACGTGCTACAAAGTAATTGTACTGCTTCTTAATTAAATAAACCGCTATCGATTCTTCTTTGAAAATAAAATATCTCCTGCCATTAGAAGCAAACTGAGAGGGGCATACAAAAGAAAACTAACTCACCAACAAACAAACAAACAAGCACCAAAGTCAGGCCAAGTTGACATAATTCACCAATAAACAAACAAGCACCAAAGTCACACCAAAAGGAAAGGGGGCCCATATATAAAGATTATAAAATGTAAATATCACGCAAGGGAAAAAAACAACTCAACAGGTCCTAGATTGAAACATTTTAATCGACATTGGTGACAAGTTTGATTAAATTAATTAGAGAAAATGGTAGTAATTGTCTCTTAATTTTAATGTGATTGAAGTAATAATTTTTCAATTAAAAAATTTATGATTATTGGTCTCTTAATTTCTCAAAATGTGCAACTATGATCTTTTTCGTTAATTCTGTCAAAACGGGTCATGTTAGAAGAATAATTGCTACAATTGAGCTAAAATTGAGGGACCATTTCTACACTTTTCTTATTTAGTTTTTCATATTTGCTCCTCTATTCAGCCTCACATGTATGGCAGGTGTCTCATTTTGACAGAAGTTTTAACGGAGTTGACGAAAAGGACCATAGATGCACGTTTTGATGAATTAAGAGATCAATGGTAATAGATTTTTAGTTGAGAGACCATCGTTGTACGAGTAATACTAGGGAGACTAAATTTGCAAACTAAATGATGTGTCACTAATAGAAATGAGCACGTCTATCAACGTTTAAGTAATAAACTAATCATTAACTTCTATATCTTTTAGTTTCCAAAATCTAGTTTCCAAATTTCATCTCTCTAACATTACTCTTTTTTGCAGTACTACCTACTTACAAAAATAGTTTAATTATCAAACCTAAAATGCTCAGTCGTCCACTCCACCACATGCATTCCCCATTTAATTAATTACCATTGTTAAACTAGTATACATCACTCAATCCACCAATCAACTAATAAACTCTAACTGTATATATTTTCCATATTTGTCTATCTTACTGTTATGCATTTTACTTGATTTATCTATTCATTTATTTGTAAAATTTTATGATCATTTCTAATAACGTGGATGATAATATATAGAACCACTGATTGTATATTATTTTTTGCCAATTACATTTCACTTTTTGTTATTTTGTAACACAATGCCTCTTAGGGCATTGTTTTATTTGTTTTCAGTTGTATAATTATATTTAATACTTCTAACTGACTCATTACATTGTTAATTTTGTTTTGAAAAAATTTATTTGAAACCATGTAACATTTTTCTACACCCAATTTATCTCGATACCCATATTATTTTTAATTAAAAAATTAATTTCTTTAAACTCAATTTTATTACCTAAACTACCCCCCAAACTCAATTCAAAATGTAAATTTAATTTTTCACCCATTTAAAAAATAAAAACCAAAATTGAAGAATTTGGTGGAATTTTTACTTGTTTATGAATCTTCTATATACCTACCTTTTTTTTTAGTTCTTGTTTTCTTGATATCCATTTCCCTGTAATTTTATTTGCATATAGGAATTAATAGATTTTCTTGAACAGAAGATACTTCAAAAGTTGTGTTTTCAAAGAAACTCCGAAAGTCAATAATCTTATGGGTCGTTTGTCTACCCTCCCACCTTGAGCTCTTTAGAAACAGAGCTTATATTCTTTTGTCTCTCTTAGCTTTTAGCTCTTTACAAAAAATTTCTCTGGATTTTTCTATCAATTGGTTCACTGCATCTTATTTTATCTTTTATGTAAGTTTCAAATTTTCAACTGGAGCTGCGTACAGCACTGTAGCATTTCCCATAGTTGCGTACATTACTATGGCATTTCCCGGCACTGCCCCCAACCAATTTATTAGAAGAAAAACTATTGTCAATCAGAACGACAATGAAGTGCCTACTTTCATATGTCCATACTTAAAACATGATAGAAATTAAAAATAATAATTATGAAAATTGGTTAACGTCCAAAGCAAGATATAGTTGGTAACGTATTTGCAAATGTAAATACACGAAAAAGATTGACAAATATTTTCAAAAGAAAAGGAAAAAGGAAATTTCTATATATCTATCAACAGGAATGGGCATCCACATTTTTTCGTACCAGCTCCTACATTGTTTTTTCTGTGACCATTCTCATCTGACCCTTGACCATATGCTACAATACACTTGCATAGCACATATGTACCGTTTCTTGCATTAGCAAGTGTTAGTTGAGGGCGATTCACAGTCTTACCTTTGACCATATGCTAAATCAGACATTTTCATAACAATTGCCATATTATTCAGTTTTCCTTGTTCATGAAGCCATCTAATCAACGCATCTTTCCTTCGAATATATGCACGTAACACCTATTTCATTTGATTAAAATTTAATTTCTAAAATTAACTAACACGTCAACGACACTACAAATAAATGATTACCTCATAAGTTGTAAATTAGTTAGTATAATCCATTATACATTCTTGTCCAGCCTCATTGCCTCGATCAGAGGCATTATCGATTTTTTTTCCTACGAAAATAAATGACAAAATTATAGTTATAGTTAGAAACTTTCAAGTTATGACTAAGAATAATTGTCACATCCCAACCTGGACTCTACCACATCCCGAGCTCGACTTCGTCGTAGCACGATATTGTCTGCTTTGGACCCCGACCACGCCTTCATGGTTTTGTTTCTGGGAACTCACATGAGAACTTCCCAGTGGATCACCCATCATGGGATTGCTCTCGTGCGAACTCGCTTAACTTCGGAGTTCTGTTGGAACCGGAAGCCAATGAGCTCCCAAAAGGCCTCGTGCTAGGAAGAGATGGGCATGTATATATAAGGCTTAGATGATCCACTTCCTTGGGCGATGTGGGATCTTACAATCCACCCCCCTTAGGGGCCCGACATCCTCGTCGGCACACCCATACCGAACCACATCCCCCAAGGAAGTGGATCCTCTAAGCCTTATATGTACATGTCCATCTTTTCCCAGCACGAGGCCTTTTGGGAGCTCACTGGCTTCTGGTTCCAGTGGAATTCCGAAGTTAAGTGAATTCACATAAAAGCAATCCCATGATGGGTGACCCACTGGGAAGTTCTTGTGTGAGTTCCCAGAAACAAAACCGTGAGGGCGTGGTCGGGGTCCAAAACGGACAATATCGTGCTACGGCAGAGTCGAGCCCGGAATATGGTGGAGCCCGGGTCGGGATGTGACAATAATTGAACAAATCATAAGCAATTAGACTCTGAATTTAGATCAAAACAAATTTGAAATCTCACTTCATATTCTGTTAAACTGAATCCGAATTAAACTCAATTTATTAACTAACAAAGTCATATGTATAATCTTCCTAGTAAAACAAAGGTCTAAGTTTCCCTAGTATATATAATCAATGATAGCACGGCAACTAATGCCTGCTTAATATGGGAGGACAAACTAGCACGGTAACAAATTGTAATATGAAGTGAAGGGTTTTGTATGGGAGGATAAACTCGCACGGCAACAACTTTTGCTGTCTAATATGCCAACCAAATTATCAATACTTTTATTTTGTATCCAAAAAATTTGGTGTCTACAACAATTTATTAATACTTTCACAGCTGTTGAAGAAAGTTCAAAAAACTATGTGCAACTTGGGATTAACGAAAGAAAATTGAAACCCAAATACTCATTTTCTAAACTCTAAAAAAATTGAAATCAAACAAAAAAAAATCCATAAATCGAGTCATACCTTGGTTAAAACTTCAACATCACCATCTATGGATATAAAAATACAAATAAATAAAAATAAAAAAATAAAAAATAAAAAAATAACTTAGGGTTTTAGCTAGAATGAATGTAGGATAAACAAGGAGTGATGGTAGGGTTTAATTATAAAGTGTGGTTTATTGATAAAATTTAGTTTTATTATTAATTTTATTTTGTACTTGATGATAATTATGCAATAGGGTAAAAAATAGACAATTAACATTAATTTAATTTCATGTATGAAAAGGTTACATAGGTTCAAAATGTGAGATCCCATATCGACCAACGGAGATGGGGTGATGTGCCTTATATGTGCATGCTCCCTTCCCTATAGCACGAGGCTTTTTGGGAACTCAGTGGCTTCAGATTTCATCGGAACTCCAAAGTTAAGCGAGTTCGAGCGAGAGCATCCTAGAATGGGTGACTCATTGGGAAGTTCTCATGTGAGTTCCTAGAAACAAAACCGTGAGGGAATGGTAAGCCCAAAGCGGACAATATCGTGCTACGGTGGTGGAGTGGGCCCGGGATGTGGTGGACCCGGGCCGGAATGTGACACTTTACGTTCAATTTGACAAATTAACTAATAGAGGTTTGATATTTCAATTAATTTATTAGTTGATGTATTTACATTTACAATGTTCAAAAATAAAGTATAAGTTTATTATGTAATCCAAAATTAAGGTTGTAAAATGTAAACACACGCACACACTTGCTTTTTCGGATGATCAAAACCTTTGCCCTTGACTTTGAAAAATGGCGTGGAATCCTCCGTTACCTATTGGCTAGAGGGAAACCCCAAAAATCTTTACCCTACCACGAGTCTGCTTTTTGTGCAGGCTCGAGTTTTTGAGGCTGGAATATTCACTATAAAAGTTTTCCCGCTCTTTGAAGTTCCACATGCCCAACACCAAGGGCCACTAAGGGGAAAAAAGTAAATGCCTTTTTCCCAAAACATTTCAAAAACTTTAAAGTCGTTTGATATTCATTTTATTTTTATTTTTTTTAAAACCTCAAAGGTGGAAACTAATTTGGTAATTACATTCATTGAAAACTAAAAAGTGAAAAGTAATTCCTTCCATTTTCAAAATTTCGGCTTCGATTTTCATTCTTTTTAACTAAAAACTAAAAGTAGTTACAACATGTGATTTTATTTTTCAGAAAAACGAAGACTGAAAACAAAAAATTAACACTTGAATATAAAACAACTATCAAATGGCCCTTGAGTTTTCAAAATATGGCTGTTAGTTTTCATTTTTCATGTTTTTGAAAATTTTAAGTAGTTATCAAAAGGGTTTTCAATTTTTAAAATAATGAAAAATAAAAACCAAAAATTAAAAATTGAAAACGAAATGATTATCAAACAACTTTTAACTAATAACTCATTTGGTTGACCAAGCGTTGCAAAGAGTCGAAGTCTTATTTTGGCAAGAAATAATTAATCATGACATGAGCCATGATATAAACCATGACATAAGCCAATAATGAAGCTATTGTAGTTCTAAAGAAAAAAATTTGGCTCCAAGAATTTGAATTTTTTTGGTAGAAATGTTCACAATATATACATTTTTTTTTTACAATAAAATCAAGTTAAATTGACAAAAAAAAATTTAGCTTCCAATGAAATTATCACATAAAATTATGTATACTTCAAATTTAGGGTTTATTCTAGATGGACTTAACCATATGAGGCAATACTTCTTTAGGAATACAAATTATTAAAGTCCTTAAACCAACTCCAACCCTTGCACCCAAACCAAAATATTTAGTCCATTAAAAGATAGAATTTAGGTCTGAATATCACCCAACAATCAAGACCTAAATTTCAGGACCTAAAATGTAATAATTGTTATGGAATATAGTTTTAACCCGAATTCCCGTGTTGGAATGACACGAAGTGATCTCTAGGTCCCCTAATACCTTAGTTCAAGTACTTATACGGGTAGTGTGGCAAAATTGCAATTTCAATTATCACGATGAAAGTTCAAACATTATTCGACAAGAAGCACCCATGTACTTGACCTAGTGTCCTTAAACGATTGACTTGAGACTCGTCGTATCTATAGGATCTATAGGAACATTTAGAAATATAGATAGCTATAAGTTTATAATGATTATTTAATTGAGTCTGGACTAATTTTTGGATACATACATAAATTACAAGGAATGGGTGCTTTTATGACCCTTCCTATATCTTGCTAGCACCATACAACTTATCCTTAGGAATATGAGAAGTTGAGTCTATGATCCAATTAGTACTTGGATGATGAATAGGGTTGAAATCTTGGCGGAACGCCTCCTCTTTTTGCCACTCCTCCCATCTTTTAGCCAAACCATCGCCTTCCAGCATCCGGACAACCTCTGACATCTTGGGTCGTGCCCCTGGGGAGCCTTGTGTGCATAGTAGAGCTACTTGGATGAGCTGCTCCACTTGATCGTCAACATAATTTCCATTTAGATCAGCATCAACAAGTCTTTCCAACCTCCGATCATTAAGTAGTCCTTTGACCTAATTATTTTAGTTAAAAATAAAAAGGAAAAAGTCAGATAGTTCTACAATTTGAAACAAAAGGTGAGGGCACCTAGGAGAGTGAAAATGTGTTGTAATGTTCAAAATTTGAAGGGCCGCAGTATCTCCAGAAAATCAAATTGCTTACAAAAATGCATCGTCATTCAAACATTGATATGATGCAAACATATGACAAAGATGCAAACAGAGAATAGAAAGAAGCAAGAGGCCAAGATAGCGAGAATAAAGAGAGAATGAGGAAATTAGGATCGATACAAAACACATGCCAAATTCTTCGAGAAATCACAGCAAGGCCAACACACATGGCAAAAGAAGCAACAACAATTACCAAGGAAATGTAATAATTAGTCTCTGACAATTTAAACCTTAGATTGTTATAAATAAAGATAAATAAATCTTCACAGCTTAATTGTAACTCCAACTAATAAAAGCTAATTAAACTAAAGTTATTTTCTAAAAGTTAAGTATTATTTCTTTTCTTTGATCCATGATTCTAACTGTTTTCAATATTCGGGCCAAAAAAGACTAGGTGATTTTTACATTAATCAGACAGGAACTTGGCAGCTCTATGATGAGTAATAGGTTTTTAAAGTATCTTTGCAAAGAACCAACTAAAATGATTGCAGAAATGTTCCATATACAAAAATTAAGAATGTCATATGACATTAGCGGTTTGAAATAAAGTGATTAGGTGTCGAGACCCATTATTTTTGGCTTAAATAAATAGCAACATTGGTATCGAGAGATACACCTAATTTACTGTATATTATATAACATTTCTTTAAAAATGAGTATTGAAACATAATTTCCAACATTTGGACTTAGGGACACAATAGATTGAAGCAAGAATATTGTTGAATTTCAACAACATTATGTCTCTTTTTATATAAAATATGAAAGATATTATAGAAGATTTAGAATGATAAAATATAATCAGAAGGTGGACCTCATGCAAATGTTGTCGGAAAATAATCTTGCATATAACAATAAATTAGCTACCAACAGAAACAGAAAGATGTAAAAGCATACCCAATCAAGTAACATGACATCATCATCATTCGCAAGCCGAGCAAGATCAAAAGCCCTCTGCCCAGTGATCAGTTCAAGAAGCATGACTCCATATCCAAAAACATCCGTTTTCTCGGAAGATTTTCCAGTTGAAAGGTACTCTGGTGCTATATGACCAATTGTGCCACGTACAGCTGTGGTAACATGTGTATCCTTGTAGTCCATGAGTTTAGCCAACCCAAAGTCTCCAACAACTGCTTCGAATTCCTCATCCAACAATATGTTTGCAGCTTTCACATCACGGTGAATAATTTTTGGATCACAGTGATCATGTAAATAAGCAAGACCTTTTGCAGATCCCAATGCAATGCGTTGTCTTATTGGCCAATCAAGTGCAGGTTGTCCTTCTGGACGATCTACAATAATATATCCACATACTTATGAGAGGAAAATTTCAAATTACAAGAGACAGGTAGTGTGTTCTAAGTTCTAACGCATATCATACCACCGGTCCTACCCAAAAAAGGGTCATCTTGTCATCCTTTTCAAATTAAACAGAAATAAAATCAGCATCGAGAAGGTAAACTTAAAATTGAAGAAAAACAAAATATTAAAAAAAAAATTAGTGTTGATACACCAAACCAAATTGGTTGGGTTTTTAAATTCATTTTATCAATGTAATCCAAAAAAATTAAATGTTGTGAAAACAAAAAGATTTATCAACGCAACAAACAATTTAGATGAGTACCTACTAAACGTGATGCCACACTTCCATTAGCCATATAAGGATATACAAGCAGCCTTTCTATTGGTGTCATGCAAAAACCATGCAGACGAAGCAGATTGCGGTGGCCAACCATGCTAATCATTTTAACTTCTGTTTGGAACTGTAGCTCCCCGCCTTGGGTTCTCTCCTTTTTAAGTATTTTCACATCAACCAGAGTTCCATCGGCTAAGCATCCTTTATAAACCTTACCAAATCCACCTCTACCAATAATATTTTTGTCGCTAAAGGTATCTGTCGCAACTTGTAGCTCGCGTAAAGAAAACCTTTTGAGCTGTCGTAAATGAACTTCTGGATCCTCCTCAGCTGAAAAGACAGTAGATGAGTGAAACCTGCATCCCATGCAACAACTACAACACCAACTTGATCAAGCGATATTAATCTTAATAGTTCACTAACCAGGTTCATTAAAGAAATGATCCTGTGGTTTTCTTCGTCGACAATGAGCAAATGCAAGTGCACCAAACAGCAAAGCAACACCAGCAGCAAACCCTCAAAAAATAGCCTAAGTACCAGTGCCACCCATAGTTGCCAAATACAGGGTACGATTCAAGTTTGCAATTCGGTTAGGGTACGGAATTCGATAGTAACCCATAGTAACATTATGTCAGAGAGTACACATAAACAATATGATATTTAGTCCAATTCGTTCTCAATTCGTAAAAAAATATACATTAAAAATATTTATAATATACATTTTACAATAATATTTATAGTTATTATTTATTGTAAGCAATTATTTTTGTTTAATAGAATTTATTACTTGTAAGCAAATATTTGTTTACAAATAAAAAACAATTAGTTCACTTAACTTTCAAATCAAAATAATATAAATATTCTCAAATACAACTGGCCCTTTACCACGGTGGTGGAAATGTGTTGCGTTATTGCATGAAGACGTAGGTTCAAACCCCATCGATGGCTAACCTAACATATAATCTAACAAATCTATCATTTGACAAAAAAATATAAATATTAGAACTTGGGAAATTCTATGGGCCTCTGGCTCTTTACATCTTCTCTAAAAAATCAACACTAGATGCCTCCATAAAATAAATAAATAAATAAATAAATAAAAAGAAAAGAAAATTACAATTAAACTAGGGGTAATGCTAGGGAAACCAAAATTTTAAAACCAAATTATGTGGTTGTAGATGATTGAATTATTAATTAAGTGTCGATTAACATGCTTGTTTATTAGTGATGACACATCATTTGGTTTGTAAATTTGGTTTAAAACTTTGGTCTCCCTAGCATTTCCTTAAACTTAGTATTTTCTGTCTTCCTCTCCCTCTCCCTCTTCGTCTTCCCTCTGCCCGATGAAAACCAAAAGCATCAAGCTTCCCAAAATTCCAGTTTTTTCACTCCTCTCCCAAAAATTATCGGTGCGTATTTTTTCTATAATATGATTAGAAATTATTAGAATCACCACTGAATCGTCAAACCAAATGATGTGTCACAAATAAGAAATAAGCACGTTAATCGATACTTATATAATAATCCAATCATACCACATCATTTTAATTTGCAAATTTAGTTTAAAAAATTTGGCCTCCCTTACTTTATTCTTTTATCCATTTCTTCAAACTCATAGAAATAGTACAACACATAATTAGGAGTATCCTCTCGGATCCTCAATCCATTCCTTTCCTAACTAGCATCTTCTTAGAACCTTTACAGCAGTGATTCCAACAATAATGGTATATTATGAAAAGTTTTAACAGAAAAACACCAAAAAATAAAACATTAACCATCACTGGACTGGATCGATATCACAAGTGTCTGTGAAACAAAACAGAGCCAGCTCTCAAAATAAATTTGAGTTAATATCACAAGAACATTAGAACAGTACAAGTTGTGAAAACCTGGATGTGGAGAGGCTGGAAGTGGATTCAGGCGAGGATTATTGGCAAAACTGCAAAATGAAGAATAGCAGTCAGTACAAACGTGATGGGAGTAAAAAGTGTGAAAGATCCATTGACTGGAATATCCCCTGTCAGATTGTTATTTGAAAGATCCCTGCATTCCATGGCAAAACTATATGTCATGTGCATTCTCTGATGGCAGAGAAACTACGATGCATGGACACGGACACGGATACGGGGATACGACACGGGGACACGTCCAATTTTTAAAAATGAAGACACGATACGTTTGGGATACGGCAATTAAAAAAATATATAAATATATCTAAAATATTATAAAATAAGCATTCAAATTTATTACTCAAATTTAAATTTATTTCAATAAACTCCAAACAGTTAGAAAGGTAGTCCATCTAACAAGCAATCTCAAACTTGAAAAATTAAAATGAACATCCAAACTAAAATTAAAAAAAGCAAAGTCTCATTCAACTTCCACATTCATGATGTCTCCTCTAGTAACTAAAGTAGTCTCCAATGACGGTTCATCAAGTGAAAGGTTAGCTATTTCAAGCATCCCGACACTTTCTTCACCCAAGTTTTCAAAGCCATCTCCTCCAACATCCCACAATTGAGTAATACCTTC